>JAWQEG010003414.1:0-118889 GCA_033782935.1 Petrolisthes cinctipes | reverse complement strand
ACTCAAGATTTAGACTATAGATTCCAATCCTTTCAGTAGCAGAGGGTGAAGTTAATATATACATACCCCATGGTGAAGTTACACTGGCTGATCATTATGTTTCCTGGTTTTGATCCATTCAGTTTTTTATATTATGATCAAGGCGACAGACAGCAAGGGCAGGGTTGCACACTCAAGCTGTGCCGAGAAAGAAAAAGACAGAAGGGTCACTAGCCCGTAAAAATATTTCTTCAGTATACAAGCCTCTTGAAGGAAGGAAAAGTGTAAAGGGTAGGAATACAGATGAGAAAGTATCATTTTTAACGAGTACGTAGCCTCTGTATATCATCCCTCCATGAGAACGTAAAGCATATCGTGTGTATGGATAGATAGATAGCAGCCTGCATTCGATATATGAAACCAATGTTAATTAAGGGACCCTGTGATGTAGTTAAAAAATTGGAGGTAAACGAGTCCTTCAAATATTGCCACGAAACACCACCAATATGGAAGGAACTTGTTTCGTGGTATAGTCAGGAGGAATCAGAAGTCTCCAATTATTTATCATACACGATCACAGGGTCCTTAAGAGCCAGAACTACACCAATGAAAGATTATTCTTGTTTACTTAACAATAATAAGAAAGGACGAATAAAGATAAAGAGTAATAGATTTTAGAGAAGGAAAGGAAAATTATAAGACGAAATGGGTAAGGAAAGGTATAAGGAGTACGAATGGGTAAGGAAAGGTATAAGGAGTAGGAATGGGTAAGGAAAGGTATAAGGAGTACGAATGGGTAAGGAAAGGTATAAGGAGTACAAATGAAGGCCAAATAAATGACCACGGGCTGATCTACAAATGACGGACCTGAAACTGGAATTTAATACTTTCTCTGTATTCTTTGTTGTGGACCAGGAATGTTACCAAAAGGAAAGAATGAACACCTAAGTGGATTGTTTGGGCTTCCTTACCTTGTCTAGAGAGAGTGAGAGTGAGGCAGCTAGGGGTGACGCAACGAGAGAGAGAGAGAGAGAGAGAGAGAGAGAGAGAGAGAGAGAGAGAGAGAGAGAGAGAGAGAGAGAGAGAGAGGAGAGAGAGAGAGAGAGATATGAGGTGAAATGTGGAGAGAGAGAGAGAGAGAGAGAGAGAGAGAGAGAGAGAGAGAGAGAGAGAGCGACCGACCTGCAATACCCTCCCGTAGCAACACATTCAACATTCATGATATTCTGTCTTGCAAACAAGCTGTTAGTCACGATACACGTACGCACGTATACTACTGTACAACACACACACACACACACCACACACACACACAAATTAATTATCATACTTAATATTCTACCCCATTGCCTCCCTCCATCCCATCCCCAAGCACACACACACACACACACACACACACACACACGCGCAATCTATTTCTCTCCCTCCCTCCCTCCCTCCCTCTCCTTAAGCACCCATCACTCACCTCACCCCACCCCGTCCCACACACAAGCACGTAAACTAGACAATCAACTCTTGACAACCCTAGAATGGCCCCCAAGATAAGCCTGAACAACACCAATCTCCACCACCAGAGGCGCTGTAGTCGAGTATGAAGAAGCCAAGGTGAAGTACGGAGACTCATACTGTACAATAATAATGCCTTTCATTCTTTGAGTTCATACACGATTCGCAAAACATCGTAATTCAACCTTATGTTTACGAGTCTCGGAACATCGTATTTTGACTTTACGATCACGAGACGTAAAATATCACAAAAGTAGGAAAAAAAAAAAAGGAAATGGAGGATTAGGAATATATTGAAGGGCAGAGGGAAATGATTGTAGAACTATATATACGAAAAGATCCGTGGGTGGGAGAAGTCTAGAAGAAGATCGGAAAGTAGGAAAAAAATGGTTTAGAGAGAAGAGGGTTTTAATATACACAACACCTGATGCATCTCACGTATCCTCACTAAGCCTTTGCTCCCTGTTGGTTTTCTGTATCGGTTTCTTTTTGTTTTTAGTTTGGTTTGGTTATCTTTCCTCCTTTTTCTGTCCCTCCTCCCTCTTCTGCACAAATTTGGAGAGATAAATAGATGGTAGAGGAAAGGGAGGGTGAGGGGTGGGTGGGGAGAGAGAGAGAAACAATAAAATATAGGTAAGGAAGCTGAGTAGAGGTTTGGGTGAATGAATGGAGACTAAACGAGTAAAAAGGGTATGCAGAAGGGAGGGATGGTGAATGGCAACAATGACGTAAGAAAGATAAGAGGTAGGGGAGATAAGAGAAAAGGGAAGGATGAATTGAGATAAAGAGTAATAGATTTTAGAGAAGGAAAGAAAAATTATAAGACGAATGAGTAAGGAAAGGTAAAGAGTAAAGAATGAAGGCAAAATGAAAATAATAATCAATGTAAGAAAAGAGTGTGGTAATGAATGAAGATAAAAAGAGTAAATAAGAATGGTAAGGAAAGGCAAGGTGGATGAATGGAGGCTACAGAGTAAAGGAAGGAAGGAAGGAAAGGGAAGGTAAAGAGAATGAATGGAGACAAAGGTTTGCTGAGGGAAGGAGGAAGGAAAAGGAATGATAAAAGATAGGAGGGTACATTTTGGTGACCCTGGGAGGAAATGCCGACGTGCAGTAATAATTGTGGTCAACTTTTCTCATGACCCAAACACACGAATCATTGAGGGTCAGGAAAGACAGTGAAGAGAAAGATGAAAATAGGAAAGAATATAGACGGAGTTGGATATGAAAGAATGTAAGAGGAGGGGATAGGAAAGTATGTAAGAGAAAAGTAGAATAAGATAGAAAATAGAAGTATATAGGATATGAAAGAGTGTAGAAGGAGGGGATAGGACAGTATGTAGGAGAAAAGTAGGATAAGGTAGAAAATAGGAGTAGGATATGAAAGAATGTAGGAGGAGGGGATAGGAAAGTATGTAGGAGAAATAGGATAAGGTAGAAAATAGGAGTAGGATATGAAAGATGTAGCAAGAGGGGATAGGAAAGTATATAGGAGAAAAGTAGGATAAGGTAGAAAATAGAAGTATATAGGATATGAAAAAATGTAGGAGGGGATAGGAAAGTATGTAGGAGAAATAAGATAAGGTAGAAAATAGGAGTAGGATATGAAAGAATGTAAGAGGAGGGGATAGGAAAGTATGAAGGAGAAATAGGATAAGGTAGAAAATAGAAGTATATAGGGATATGAAAGAATGTAGGAGGGGATAGGAAAGTATGTAGGAGAAAAGTAAAGTAGGATATGAAAGAATGTAGGAGAAGAAAAGAGGTCTCTGTTAATAAACTAGAGGAGGAGGAGGGAGATAGGAAAGAATGTAGGAGGAGGGAGATAGGAAAGAATGTAGTAGGAAGATATGAAGTCTGTATTAATAAAGTGGAAAAGGTGGATAAAAAATGGAAGAGGAGGAAGAGGGAGCTAGAGGTCTGTGTAAGAAATATGTTTTGCACGGTCAACACTGTCGCACACTTGAAACATTTGAGTAGATTTCCCCTTTAACATACGTAATAAAGAAAAGTTGTCATTTCGTTGATGAAATTTATAGTGCTTTTATACTGTCCATGGCTGTGAGATGTACAGTTGGACACATGAATGGGTGGTACAGCCCAAGTGAAAGATACTTGTCCCATTTGAGTAACCAGTGTCTATTATCAGGTAGTACTTGCTTTTTATTACCATCCTCAATACTGACTTCTGCTGCCCCTGATATCTCCTATTTGGCTTACAGGAGTCGCTTTGCAGGAGTCAAACCAAATTAGTGTAAGATGAAGTTACCCAAGCCCACATCAAACCAAAATATATAAATAAGAATGTGTGTTAAATCAAATTATGAATAGAGTTAAACCTTGTCATTAAAAAATACAATGAGTTAAACCAATTAAATAGAAAAATATATTAGTCAAGCCATAAAATTCCTGGAAATAATATGTAACGTAGTGAAGGAGAGGGGAAGGGAAGGGAAAGGCAGGGAAGGAGAATGTGTGAGACAGATAATACTAAAAGAGATTCCCGGATCCGAATACTTACTATGAATCGAAACCATGGGATCCGGTGCTTCATATGGACGAGAGGGATTAATAATTTCACGTTTATAGATAGGTTCAGGTGTCAGTGACTGGGTAAACTTTTTCATTATAACAACATCATTTTCAGAGTTGTAATTTTGTATATATTTATTTATGCAGAGTTGTGAATAACAGTTGCCGTCTACAGTTTCTTTTCAGTTTATTTATAATTTTACTTAACTTATTCTTAAATTGGTTAGGCAGTATGGGAAAATTTAAGCTTTTTTTTTTTTTTTTTTTTTTTTTTTTTTTATATATAGTAGTAACGTGCGTACACTTGCAATCCAAAATATGTATCCAGGTCTTGTTGAAGTTTCGAATCATTTGACATAGTAGTGAACCAATTACAACGCCTATCCTGTTTCATATTATTTTGCTTGAGCTCGCTTAATTAATACTCGATTAGGCTATTCGAAGCAAGCCTGGATACATATTTTGGATTGCGAGTGTACGTGTGTGTAGTGAGTGGTTGGTTGGATGGTTGATGGGTATAGTGGCCTGCTGAACCTCTATTACGAACCTAAAGCATATGTTCAGAGGGGAACACAAACAAGGCAGCCTGGATTTGTGTTTAGCATTCTCTCTCTCTGATTTGTGTTTAGCATTCTCTCTCTCTCTCTCTCTCTCTCTCTCTCTCTCTCTCTCTCTCTCTCTCTCTGATTTGTGTTTAGCATTCTCTCTCTCTCTCTGATTTGTGTTTAGCATTCTCTCTCTCTCTCTGATTTGTGTTTAGCATTCTCTCTCTCTCTCTGATTTGTGTTTAGCATTCTCTCTCTCTCTCTCTCTCCTCTCTCTCTCTCTCTCTCTCTCTCTCTCTCTCTCTGATTTGTGTTTAGCATTCTCTCTCTCCCCTCTGATTTGTGTTTAGCATTCTCTCTCTCTCTCTCTCTCTCTCTCTCTCTCTCTCTCTCTCTCTCTCTCTCTCTCTCTCTCTCTGATTTGTGTTTAGTATTCTCTCTCTCTCTGATTTGTGTTTAGTATTCTCTCTCTCTCTCTCTCTCTCTCTTCTCTCTCTCTCTCTCTCTCTCTCTACCCCATTGTGATAGAGTGACACCAAGGACAAGAGGCTTCCCATTGAGAGTGCTAAGGAGGAAAAACAAACAAATGGAGGATTCTATTGTGTCTGAAATACACCCATGTTGTTGCTGGCCGGTGTGTGAAGATAATGCCTGGCAGGACAGAAGAAGAAGAGGCCAATATGGAAATGAGTAGGGGAAAAAAAAAAAAAAAAAAAAAAAAAACATGATGGAAGATGGAATAGATACCGAGACGAAAGAGGGAATACAGACAATAGAAAATAAACAAGGGTAAAGATGGAAGAAGGGATACAGAAAGGAAAGAATTAATTAAGGGATACAGAAATAAGTAGAATGAAAAGAAAGGTTGTGCAGACGAAAGAAAGGTGACAGAAATATGTAGATGATTTTGAAACAAGGGCAACAAAGATGGAAGAACGAATAGGGAGATGAGACACGAAAGAGGGAATGAAGAGATGAGATATAAGACAATGTTAGGAAGAAATGTAAAGGTAGGAAGGAGGATGAGAGAGAGAGAGAGAGAGAGAAGTAGCTGCAAGAAAGGGGTAAAAATAGATGATGTAGATTTTCTTTCCCCTCCTCCCCTCCCATTTCCCTTCTCCTCTCCTCTCCTCCATTCCCCTCCCATTCCCACTCTTCTCCCTTCTCCCCCTTCCTTCCCATCCCTTCCCCTCCCCACTCTTCTCCTCTCTTTTCCCATCCCTACTCTTCTCCTCTCCCCACTCTTCTCCTCCCCTCCCCTCCCTTCCCCCTCCCTCCCCACTCTTCTCCCCTCCACTCCTCTCCCCTCCACTCCTCTCCCCTCCACTCCTCTCCCCCTCCACTCCTCTCCCCTTCCTTCCCCACCCCACTCCTCTCCCCACTATCCCCTCCACTCCTCCTCTTCCCACTCTCCCCTCCACTCCTCCTCTCCCCTACACTCCTCCTCTCCCCACTCTCCACTCCACTCCTCACGAATGCTCCCAACTCCTCCATGCACTTCTCATCTGCTTATCTTGTCTCTCTCGTACTGTACTTCCTTCTTCACTTAATTAATAAGGGAATAGTGTATGTAGTATTGGTAAATCTGGAGTAAATGATTCCTCCAAACTATTCCACGGTAAATCTGGAGTAAATTATTCCTCCAAACTAGTCCACGCAACAGGCCACCATTATGTTTGTCAATCTATCCCTGTTTCCTGACATACTTTGGAGGAATTAATTATACTATATATCCTCTTAATTAAGGGTGTAACTCACTTTTGTAACATTGGAGCACCATGATTCCTCCAAAGTATGCCAGGAAACAGGACCAGATGAACAAAAATAATGGGTGTTCTGTCGTCGCTTGCAATAGTTTGGAAGAATCAGTTGCTCCAGATTTACCAACACTGTACACTCGTGATATGTAATTTCTGACCAGAGACGAACGGCAGGCACCACACACACACACACACACACACACACACACACACACACACACACACACACACACACACACACACACACACACACACACATACCCTGCATTCGAACCCATCAGCCTCTATAGGTGTACTGGGTGGGGGAATGAGCAACACCAGGCGATTCGAAGCTTTCTGTTCCTCACACTCTGGTCAGAAATTATGTATCACGAGTGTACCTCCCTCTCTTAATTAATAGGCCTCGTACGTATCCTTCTCTCTCTCTCTCAGGTATTCTCAGTTTGACCTTCTACAGATGTTATTTTCTTTGTAAACTATCGTGTAACATTTGCTACACGTAGTCTAGTAATACCAAATTTGAAGGTCAGTCTTATTTTCTTTCTCTTTCTGTCTATCTATCTATCTGTCTGTCTGTTTATCTATCTATTTATCTATCTTTTTCTATTTATCTGTCTATCTATATCTATCTATCTGTCTGTCTATCTATATCTATCTATCTGTCTATCTATATATATCTATCTGTCTATCTATCTATCTATATATATCTATCTATATATGATCTATATCTATCTCTGTCTATCTATCTATATCTATCTATCTATCTCTGTCTATCTCTCTATCTCTGTCTATCTATCTATCTCTGTCTATCTATCTATATCTATCTGTCTATCTGTATCTATCTATCTGTATCTATCTATCTATCTATTTATTTATCTCTAATGAGTACGAGTATTATTATTCAGAGGTTTAGCTGAAATTTAATGTGAAAAACGAATGACTGAACCAAGTGAAAATTCATTATAACTGGTAAGAAGGCAATGTAGAAAGTTAATAGAGGAATCTTTATTTATTTAATTATTTAGAGAGAGAGAGAGAGAGAGAGAGAGAGAGAGAGAGAGAGAGAGAGAGAGAGAGTTAAATAAGGTAGCATTTCTCCAACGTCAAGTAAAATAATAATAATAATAATATGTGTAATCTCTCATGTAGATTAAACAATGCATGACCTCAAATGTAAATAAAAAATAAAATAAAAGAACGTCACCGGGATGGTCTAAAAATAACTTGGGGTGGGGGAGGGGGGGGAAGATGATCGATCCGTGAGTGTTGGAACGCGGTAGGTTCGTTGTGGTGATGGTGGGGGTGGTGATGGTGGTGGTGATGATGATGGTGGTGGTGATGATTTTTGTGGTGGTGGTGATGGTGGTGGTGGTGATTTTGGCGGTGGTGGTGGTGATGGTGGTGGTGGTGGTGGTGGTGGTGATGGTGGTGGTGGTGATGGTGGTGGTGGTGGTGGTGGTGGTGATGGTGGTGGTGGTGGTGGTGGTGGTGGTGGTGGTGATGGTGGTGGTGGTGGTGGTGGTGGTGGTGGTGGTGGTGGTGGTATTTTGTGACACATCATGGAGGAATCGGTAGCCTCCAAAACGCTATCCCTTTATCTTTTATCATTATTTTTATTATAATTTTATATATATTTTTTTTTTTTTTTTTTTTTTTTTTTTCAATTTTCACCTTTTTCCTTTTCATCATCATATTTTAACTTTTCTTCTGTGGTTGGTTTTTTTCTGACCTTTTTTGTATATATATAATTTTTTTTTTTTTTTTTTCAATTTTCACCTTTTTCCTTTTCATCTTCATATTTTAACTTTTATTTCAATGGTGTTTTTTTTCCTGACTTTTTTTTTTTTTGTATATATATATATATATTTTTCAATTTTTCACCGTTTTCCTTTTCATCTTCATATTTTAACTTTTCTTCTACGTTTTTTTTTTTTTTTTTTTTTTTTTTTATTACTTTGGTCCTCCCGTTTCACTTCCGGTTCCAGACTTTACGGTAGGTCACTGTTTCACATAGAAATTCTGGCTCACCGTTTCCCATCCATTGTTCCATCCATCCAAGTTCCGCATTATTTTATTCCATTGTGTCAGTTTCCTGTTTTGCGTATGATATTCACTTCCACATTACTCTCAAATATTTGTTTATAAAATTGCAATACCGTAATATATTAAGTATAGATTAATTTGAGTTGTATTAGGCGGTGAAGGGGGCATTCAGTCAGTGAGGGTGCGTGGCGTTGGAGCCCAGGCACTCCTCCCCTTCCGTTCTAAAAATAATCAGTTGAATGGGTAGGCAGACTTTGCTCAAGATATAGTAATTACTGTAAACACTAACGAGAGAGAGAGAGAGAGAGAGAGAGAGAGAGAGAGAGAGAGAGAGAGAGAGAGAGAGAGAGAGAGAGAGAGAGAGAGAGAGAGAGAGAGTGTGTGTGTGTGTGTGTGTGTTAATAAAGTGTAGAATTAAAAAGAAGTCTCTTGTCACACGAGGGGCAAGGAGACAGAGAATGGATAGCAAGCACGAAGGAATGTAGGAACAGTTAAGAAATTGACACGGACTGGCTTTGGACAGGAGCATGTAAAAGAGACAGAGAGAAAATTGTAAATCCCAGCATGTAAGACAGATGGGGGCAGCTAACTGGTATAAACTGGACTCAATATTCACGTTGGCTATGTCATGGAGGCCTCACGTAGTCACTGCTTTATATAATCATGCATAAGTTTATATAACGCTTCGGAAACCATCACTTGTCACTTTATTACACGAGAAGGAAATAATTACATACAGTTCATAATACTAAATTTTCGTTGTTAGGCTAAATAAACATGCAGGATTTCGCATTTGACATGGATTTATTTTGGTCTGCATACATTCTACCAGCTTCCCGTCAAGTAACACAAGTTTCAAGATACAAAATATAGTTTCAGTGATCACCCAAGCTTGAAGGAGCATATAGTTGTTGTTGTAGTTCCCCAGACTGTCTGCCGAGCAGTCGTGAGATCTGTTTCCTTCGAAGGCAACAGACGAGGGGACTGCTGGTTCACGGGTATGTGCCCCCGGACCAACAAGCCCACCGTCTGTAGTCTTCCTTATTGAAACCACCCAATCGGGCGATCTCGTCGGATACCCAAAGGAATTATTACGAGAGACAGACAGACAGACAGACAGAACAGGCCAGGGTGTGGTAGAGGATACCAGATTCCTCATTTCTGGATAGAACCAGCCCTCATCAGTAGAGCATATAGTTAGACGGTAAACTAAAATAGAACACAGATCAACAATCGCCAGGAACAACTTGGAGATGGAACAGAATTGTATCTATGTATTTATGCTATTGGAAAAAATATAAAAACTTGCCCTAAGTATTTAATCCAGTAAAGAAAAGTATCAAATAGGTAAACTGCAACCCATGATATTATTATTTGCCCATTAGGAAATATTAACCCTTGTACCGTATTTATCCAATAACAGAAATGCCAGGCAGTAGGGATGACTGATGAGGAGTGCTGTTATGATTTTAATTAGAGGGTCGAGTGGTTGTTGTAGTGTACAGTCAGCCTCAGTAATTCGTACACAGAGCATTGGTTAAAAGTGGTCTTTATTCTGCACATACTGTATTGATTATTCTGATGACTGATTCAAATATTAGCCAAATTACATTACAAGAAGTGTTATGTGTTAGAAAATTAATGTACTATAAGTTTTCTAGTTGTTATTGAACCCGAGCTTGTTGTCACAGTGGTGGTGTATACGAATTCCTGAGTGCGACTGTACATTGTGATAGGCGACTCATTATCATCCATCTGGCGTCATGGTTATATACATATATGTCAGTTATGTTAAATAATAATAATAATAATGATTGTAGAAATAATAATAATGGACCAAAGTTTCTGCCACTGTTGTTATAAATTAGTTTTAGATGTCGCTTATATAGTTACTGTATGTTGTTGTATTTTATGTTGTTGTATTTCATGTTGTTGTTGCTGTATCACTATACTTTGCCTAGTTATTTTTATCCACTCTCCACAGCGACTGCGGGCCAGGGTATTGATTTCACCCTGATCTGTGTGTGTGTGTGTGTGTGTGTGTCAGTCAGTCAGTCAGTCACACTCTCTGTGTTGTGTTGGTCATGTGACTGACACCTTATTGACACCGAATTGTTGGAGGCTACTGATTCCTCCACACTATGTCAGAAAAACAGCACGTGGACTGATGGAGTGTTTCATGACGTGGTGTGCAGGAATCAAAATCAATCCACCAAATAATCAAAGCTCCATTAATACAACACTGATTATTTTCCACTACAGGAATCATCAATGGTGTGTTAGAGGGTTTACATATATATATATATAGAGAGAGAGAGAGAGAGAGATCTGTAGATGACATATTAAATAGTACTTCCATTCCAACCTACTAGAGAAAAGTACAAAATCCGCCAGCCATTATTATATACGATAGAAATACGAAAATCTCTGTCAGGCAATATTACTTACAAGAAAGATAATCTATCAGTCATTAATTTATGGCGTTAAGGTAAATACAGGTGTGTTTTTTTTCCTGGGTATGTATTCACGTAGCAAAGAGTGGGAGGTACTGGAGGCGTATCTACTATACTCTACCTTGTCCTTATAAAATCGACCTTAGTGACTCATACACGGTGGAGTAAAAACAGTTCCTCTCAACACGCAAACTCGGGTACCGCATTTCACTGACACCCAACTTCACCTCAGCACAATATCCATTCTCTCAACACACAAACTCGGGTACCGTACTTCACTTACATCCAACTTCACCTCAGCACAATACCCATTCTGTGACCCACCTCCCCCCTGGGTACATACATAACCTTTCTAAACCCCATGCACCTCCCCCTTTACTCAGCCCCACTGTGGGTTGTGAAGAAATGACACTTTAATACTACTGGCAATAACACCTGGTAATGCCAAGGTGCAAAATTACTTATAGGTAGTATTGTATTCTATGCAGTTGTAGTAACCAATTCAATGTTCAGACTTGTATACTTTAGATTAGGATTCTCAGACAAGGCCATTGCATCTTTAAGGACCCTGTGATCGTGTATGAAAATTGGAGGCTTCTGATTCCTTCTGAATGTGCCACGAAACAAGCTCCTTCCATGTAAGTTGTGTTTCGTGGCAATATTTGAAGGACTCATTTACCTCTAATTTTCTGACTACAACACAGGGTCCCTTAATGGGAACTGTGTACTGCATGTCTGCATGATGTGTGAAGGGGGAAGGATGAAAACTGGTCCGTTCTGTATATCAGCTGAAAATTTTAATGGATGAGACAATTTGTACAGCAAGGGAATGAGTTTAAAGGGATAGTATGCTCTTGATAGATTGGAGCGTCTTAATTCCTTCAAAGTATGCCAAGAAACAGACCCAGATGAAGAAAAAAAATGGTATCCTGTTGCCTGGAATAGTTTGGAGGAATCTTTTGCTCCAGATTTACCATCCAAAACAATGTGCTATATACCTCCTTAAAGCTATGAAGAATTATACTAATTATAGGTAAGAAGTGTAACGATCCTTATAACTGAGAATGAATAGCTAACTCGATGATGAATAATACTGATATCCAACTAACGAATGGTACAAAATTAAAATGTAAATAAATTATATCCACGAGATGAAGAAAATGTCAGATATACTAAAGATTGGAAACGTAAAAAGCAGAGCATCCCACCAACTTAATTACACCTAAATATAATAATGAGTACAGTATATAATATGAGTACAGATATATAAATTAAGTACAGTACATACCTCCTGATGAGCCGGTGCGACCCAAGCTTTAGACTGTCAACTACGCCCTTGAATTTTGTTATAGATGGTCTGGTTGTCTCCTCCAGTTGCCCGTCCTGGGAATATAGCAGTAGGGATCCCACCACCACCAACACCAACACCAACACGTATATGAAGGACCAACGAGATATACTTAAAATATATCCCTATACACCAACCAGCACTATACTCGTATCGTCTTCTTCCTTTCCTTCGTACACTTGTGCTCTTTAAATCATTACGTCTTGCTGAATACCCCGTTGATTGACCTGCACACGCACACACACACGCACACACAGAGAGGCACAAGGGCACTGGGTTAAAAAATAATAATATGCGGTGGGTGAGAGCCGTGGATTGAGGGGGGTTAGGTAGGTAGCTAGAGAGAGGTAGAAGACCCGTCCTGGCACTAGGCTTGCTTGACACTGGCACTAACGGTAGCCGAGGCACTGATATCCTACCCCAAGTGCCATCATACCCAGACAAGACATACTTCCACCCTGGCACTCCGCTTGGACATACCCGATACATACATGGCAGACAGTGGTACGGAAACTTGGCCACGTTTTGAGAAGATAAGGGCATGCATGGTGATGGGTTCCGATGAGATGGTAATCGTACGGCCGGCAGCGTAGTGGGAAGTGTATTGATCGTGCAGGATTCGGCCAAGTACCAGGGTAGGGAGGGAGTTGATGATGAAATACACGATGCTTCCTCAACATGATGTAACAAGTTAGCTACTCCTCCTCCGTCCCCTTCCTCCTCCCTCTCCCATACGTTCGGGCAGAGAGAGACAGACAGAGGGAGGAAGTGGTGGTGGTGGTGGTGCCGTACTTAACGCTGGTGCTGGATAGTTGTGCCTGAGAAAACTTAGGATGAAGGAAGGTGGAGACATGCATGGTGTTTCTTCAGCACACATTACGGGCAGAGTAGAGTATACTTTTGGTACATTTTAGTGACTTGATTCCTCCAAAGTATGCCAGGAAACGGCACTAGCACACTAATAAAAATAATGGTGTCCTGTTGCTGGGAATAGTTTGGAGGAATCAATATCTCCAAAGTATGCCAGGAAACGGGACTAGCAGACTAATAAAAATAATGTAGTCCTGTTGCTGGGAATGGTTTGGAGGAATCAATATCTCCAAAAATGCCAAAACTATACCCTCCACATTAACAAGGCTGTCTGTCTAGCTTAGCAACCTTACGTAGTAGCTACTTCCTATTAATTTTCTTTTCACTCATACGTGTTACTTTCCTCAAAAGGCACAAATACCCGTGTTTAGTTTTAACAATGAGTGTTCATATTAACCTCAAGACTAGGGTATGGTATTCAACACTAAACACGGCTCTGACACACTTTTAATCATGACGGATAAAAAACACAAATCATTCATCAATTAAAATCACTACATTAAGCACAGTCGTCAGCAGAAATTCGTCCCATTCAGCTCGGGTGAGAGGAGCCTGGTAATCTGCTAACACACTATGAGAGTTGACAAATATGGATTAAATGCATAATACTGAAGATCATTATTAGCCATTTAAATTATACGTTTAAACTCTCATAGTGTGTTAGCAGATTACCAGGCTCCTCTCACCCCGAGCTGAATGGGACGAATTTCTGCTGACGACTGAACACTTGGTATATTTTAATCAGAAACACAACACGTAAATAAATTTAATGCATTTCATTCATAAAGATCACTAGGGTTACTACTGTACGTGATATCACTACAATAATTTTCAAGTACTGTACATTTAGTACCTGGTATAGATAATACGAATATATCCCTACAGTTTAATTAGTTCACCAGCTACCCTGTGTCCAGTGTAACTCCTTCCATTCAGATTTATACGAAGTCTCTTGAAATCTGGGTCCGTTTTCCAATTACGTGTAAACGAATGGGATACAAGAGAACCCTTTCTTCTCTCTCTCTCTCTCTCTCTCTCTCTCTCTCTCTCTCTCTCTCTCTCTCTCTCTCTCTCAGGGTCTTCCTGGCCTAGAGCAGTCTTCCTTCCTCTTCATTGTTACGAACAACAAATATACCTCTCCTTATCCCTCACAAAATCTGTATCTACTGTTACCATTTTTATATTTCCATTTTGCCCTTCCTTACTTTGTCCACTCGTCTCTTGCACTTGTTTCTCTCTGCCCCAACGTGTACAATCCACAGCTTTTTAGGACAATGTAATGATATGCCTCGTGAAAACTATCTGGATCTTCCTTCATGTTGAGAGAGAGAGAGAGAGAGAGAGAGAGAGAGAGAGAGAGAGAGAGAGAATGAGTTGGAAGTAAGAAATGGATAGGTGATTGGTTTGAGTATCTTGGGTAGAAGGTTTGGCATGGAGGACAATGACACTTTATTTTGTTTTCTTTGTCATATATAGATAAAGATTTATGACTGGAAGAATAATTGCACGTTGGTGTTTTAGTCTCCCAGTATCATCCGTTATTTTATTATTATTATATAGAGGTTACTGTTCCTTCTAATTCAGATCTAGTATGTTTTTTTAAGGGACCCTGTGATGTAGTCAGAAAATTGGAGATAAACGAGTCCTTCAATTATTGCCACGAAACACCACCTATAGGGAAGGAGGTTGTTTCGTGGTGAGGTCAGGAGGAAACAGTAGCCTCCAATTTTCATACACGATAACATGGTCCATAAAATATTGGACTAGAAGGGTTGTGAAGGTGGATGTATACACACTATAGTCTAGTGGGTTACGTAATACCAATATACCCCCCCCCCTCCACCACCCTCACCATCCCATCCCATACACCAGCCTTTAAACAGCTTACTTCTCATCGTCTTTATATCACTCATCTCCTCTGCTTTCTCTGTTTGTTTGCAGTTTCTTCCGTACGACCCATTTATCTTTCATTTTCTCCACAGACCTTGCTTCTCTTTATGATCCCCACGGGCCCACAACCCCATTCACCCCCTAGTACCCTTCCTCTCCCTCTCTCCAAACTCACCTTTGTTTTCATTTTTCCAACAGCGTTCTCTATATTCACATTTTCATGCTAACATTCCCCCCCACCCCTTGCTGTTTTTGTACGTGTTCTTCCCTCTATCCCGTTTTTTTTACTGTAGGCTTAAAGAGGAAGTTATTGTATCTCATCAAGTCAGCTCCATCTTCCCATCTCTCCCGATCTCCTCTGCCATTCATTTCTCCATCCCCATATTCAAGCTTTTCAACTTGATTATAATGCTTATCATAATTTTTTCAACAAACATGAAGAACGAACACATAATGATGTAGAGTACTGTACTATATATAATACTCATTGTACTATTGGCCACAAGAATTCGTACACATACTGTTGTTTTCAAGGGTTTACAACGTATAGAAAATATAAGACTACGTAACTGTAATACAACATTATCATTGGGTTTGTTATTTTTCAGTCACCGAGTTACTTGGTAGACCATTCATTGCAATACTTCCAGAATAATTACCTCTCTTTCCATATAGCCTGTGTAAGAACTCCTGTGGCCAACCTTACATCAGTGGATTACACCTTGCCCTCATTAAACATCAGGCTCACTCAATTACTTCATACATTTCATTTTCAGAAACAACCAAAAAGTTTGCTTCACTTAATGAAATAAAATAAAGGTCATTAAAACATCATATAGAAAAAAGAAAGTCCTGTTTTGTTGTGTCAGTAACAGTCACATCAACACTGAAAATGTTACTTTACTTGTACACTTTGCACCCGGTAGTTCCACCCTAGGTAACAATGGGATACAACGCTTAAGGACTAAATTTCCTTTGTACAAATACGTGGCTACACATTACCGTACATACAACTTTGGAAACTCATGAAAACCCGCAGTTATATTTTGACTTTCCAACTACTCCCTGTCATTACACTAATTCATTCTACAGCTGTAAACACAGCATATTAGTATATACACTGTGGCGGTAAGTGCCATAGTAACTTTGTGTTTTGTATTTAAGTTTTGGCAGTCTGATAAAGCAACAACCAAGTTATTGAAAGGAAAAAAAGGATATATAATCCAACCATTACAATAATTACTTGTAAACTTTACTAATTGTTATTGCCTACTATACATTATTAGTTTTTAACTTTGTACAGTAATAGCTTTTCACCACGATGAAATCTTTAAACTAATTCTTTCTGTTCTGGGCTGCAAATGATCACACTAATTTAATCATTAATCCAACATTCCTTAAAGCGAATATCCTGAGGGATCAACTTTGTTAATTGCGCCTGGTAAATTATGTTATTTACCTGTAAAACTTTCCAGTTATTGGTACCATGTTAAGCTGTTAATATTCAATCAGCAGATGTACCCATAAAATTAGAGTAGATCAGATATAATCAACAAGCAATACAAACTCAAATAAGAAGACAGTGAGGGGTCAGTTACATCAAGCTAATTTTAGGCCCCCATTTTCTTTAATTAAAGGCCCTAAGTTAAAAAGATGAAATTTATCACTAACAGTAGGACTAATACTCACAGAATATTTTGGTAGGCAGACACAATTACAGTCATAACCATAGGGAATGTTACAGTGCCTGATTATACAATCATAAGAGAGTAGCTACACCTTGGAGTGGGCATGTTGCTACACTAATAATATAACTCTTAATATCTGAGGAGTATTAAATGAAATGGCAGATTCTCACACATATAGGTACCTAAACTAGTAAGGGACCCTGTGATGTAGTCAGAAAATTGGAGGTATATGAATCCTTCAAATATTTCCACGAAACACCACCCATATGAAAGGAACGTGTTTCGTGGAATAGTCAGGAGGAATCGGAAGCCTCCAATTCTCATACACAAACACAGGGTCCTTAACTGCTTGTGTATAGAAAGGAGGAATTTGATACTAATACATAATATTCTTGAGTCTTTGTCAAGTACTACACTATAGCATTACATTTGGTATTTTCATTACAGGTGACTGACTGGCAAAATCAGCACATTTCTTGTGAGCAACATGTCCAGGTAAGCCATTCATAATATTTTACTTATCCCTATATAAAGGGAATGTTATCTTTGGTCTAGGGAAATCAATGGAACTGAGAAATTTTAGTAGAAAATGTGTATCAACTATTAAAAAAGTGTTTATTGGATATGTAGTAATTGTCTGTACTTTTGCCAATACAGTAAAGTATTTATAGCATCATGAAATATCCTGTGAGAACTAATCTTACTTGCAGGAAAAACATTGTACTGTACTGTCAAGTTAAACCCATTGTAACTGATCCTATCTTGTCTCTAACAAGTAATTGTAACAGACTTTAAATATAAACACATCAGAGACAGATACAGTATGTACAGTATCTATAAAGATCCATACAAAAGTAATAATCTAAACAAGAATAATGGATGGAAAGTTATAAAACTTAGAATGAACAAATTTGGTGGCATTGCCCTGAGGCTTTGTGTGAATACCATGTTAGTGTTATACCCCAATGGTCCCTTTGATCTTGTGACCATCCCTCTTGGCCAGCAGTAAAGGAATATAGAATATAGAATATAGAATACCAAGTAATCCATGATAAATTTTGTACCTGGGTATAGCACCTGCTTTACATCCTAGAAACCAACCCAAACAGTGTAGGCTTCCTATACTGTATTTCAGCCGTTTCCTGATAGGCCTAAACGATTAGAAACTGAAAACTCGCTAAATGTCCATCACTCACCAAGGTCTGTGGGAACCCTTCATACACACTTAAACTATCCTCCTTTCTCATGTTTGTGTTTTGCTTCGTATTGTTCTTACACACTGTTCAGTAGTCCCCAGTATTTCATTGTTTGATAAGATTGTTTTGTGCTCAAGTGAAAGAATGTAATTGACCAGTTTTTTTCATTGCTATTTGATGTTGTCTAGTTCCCACTACACATGATTTTTGCTATTAGCTAAACTACTGTACACTACATACAATCCTGAAACCAGAAGTTGTGAATTTTACACATCATGAACGATTGTTCTACCTAACAGTTTTTTCCAAAAGTTTTCCCAAGTTTCACTGCAACCTAGAATGAAGCCATTTGCTGTGAGTTCAAACTTGTATATCTTGAGATGGACATTTACATTATTAACTCAAACCCACAGTATAATGTAGCATAATGCAGGTTTGTAGGATGCAGCCTTCCCTGAGAGTTGCTAAAGATTTGGCAATACCTGTCATGTACTATGACCTACTATATACTAGATTAGAGTAGTTTGCTATGAATTCCATCTTATATCCCAGTCACAGGGTATTGATCATGCAAGCATAGGATGATTGATTACTTTGGAGAATCAACCCCACACCAGGCCCTGGAGTTCACACTGATTGCTGCTATCTTGAGCAAGTGCTCATTTCTTCATTGTAAATCATGTTTGCCAAGCTGATTTGAGTTTGGGCCCCAGGAAGTGCATCTCTGTACAGTATCTGGAATTATATTTTCTCCAGATATGTTTACATCTGGGGATTCTTCCTGTTTTAGATTACATATCCTTGTTTTGAGGGCCTTTTAAAATAATATTTAACAAACGATATGTAACAAATAAGTTCTACTGCATGATACAATTAATTTTACACGAGTATTCATTAACCAGTAAACTACTGTTTGTCTTTTTTGTCTTTTCAATGGCTGGGCAAGGAATTGCTGTAATCCTTTTGGAAGCTTTCCCACAAAAATATGAAGATTTACAACCCTGACATTTTGTCTTTTGGTATAATTGTCCCCCTGGCTATATTCCACAGCCAGGCCATATTTATCTATTCAGTGGCTCACTAACTGTGAATATGCATTGTTTTAACAACTCATTAGACAGCATTGGTTAGCTTACAAAACAACAAAGCTTCCATTCACCTCAAGACAGACTGATGAAAGCAATAACAGAAAAAATAGACAGAAGTTGTGAAAATACAGAAGGCATATAGGGAAAGGAGTCCAGAGGTTGTACAATATCAGTATGCTCATATTTTGCTGTATCGGAGCAACAATTATAGATACTGTAGTTTCCTTTCAATTCAAATAAAAATCTTACTGTAATTGCTAATAATGTCATGAGAAGTCAATATTAATGGGTATACAATGATGATAAGTCATAGTGAAATGAAATAGTGATGAAATATAAATCCCCAACTGAATTTGCCTACAGTCGCTTCGTACGAGATTGTAAGTTCAGAAATGTAATCACCTCACTTTAGTCCAACCTACTGCTTCCCCTCTCTCTACCCTATGCTCTCAGAGTAAGGTTGAAGTTTCCACTCATGTTAAGGAATCTACTTTGGTTCATTAGTATGTGGGAAATTGGAAGAGTGGAGCAGAAATATTGGAATAGGTGCATTATGGTATTTCTAAGAAGCTGAATTGTTTTATTGCTATTCTTAACAGTCGGTATTATACGAACAGTGTCGCACTACAAGAGCACCTAAGAATATGCTGCAGTTTACTGGTAAATATTACCACATTAGTTATATTTAGATGGTTGTATACAGCCAATTTTAAGATGCCTCCTTTATTCTTTGGTGTTTGAAATTCAAGCAATTCTCTAGGTTTAGTTCACTCGCTATTATTGAAATACAGAGGACAGTTCTGGTAATTCTTTTATAGAAATAATATTCTTTGTGAAACAGGGGTGTTGGTTCAACTTCCTAGTCCAGGCAATAAGTTTTATCTAAAAGATAAAGATTACCAATTCTACCTCCCAAGAACAATGTGTATTGAAAGAGAGAATATTTTTCTACCATTCATACTTAAGTGCTTATATAATTATTTAATTAAACTGCCCATTTGGCATTGGAGATACACCAAGAGGCCGAACAGCCCCTCAACACTTTCCGTTGTCCTACATCATCACATGCCTTTAGCCTCCTCTTTCAGCATGGATGATTGAGCAAAAAGTACATGATAGGTGTGAGCATGAGTAGACAGAAGTTGGCAATTTGAATAGAAAGTACTTGCTGCTACTAGTTAGTTAGGTCTATTTTATTTTATTTTTTGTTCTCAGAGAGGAGCTATGATTATCTGGGGTGCTTTCATGGAGATACAGCATTGCATCTAGGTTTGAGATTCCTGAAGTGTTTCAAAGGGAACAATAGGCTGTAAGCTCTGGGACCTGGTGGCATAGCACTATCCTGGCATTCATTATTGTCTTCACATTTCCACCACCAAATAGACAGTTTCAGCTGCCCTCAGTCAAGGATGAATCCTCATATTTTCACCATATTGATTAGATACAACAATGATCAACTAATGATTAAATCTTGTGTAAAACCCAAACATATAAACATGTACAAGATTTGTAATAGTAAACAGTATATTTATGAAATGTGTAAAGTCCATCCATGCACACAGCTTTTATAAACTCTAAAAAGAAACCAACAGATAACATGTCAAATGACAAACATTTACTAATAAAACATGGCTCACTTGACTAGCTACAGCTTTTCTACCTTGTCACACAGTTCTGCCCCTATCTTGTTTGAATGTTGTTCCAAATTATTGCTTCAACTTGAACAGCACCACATAAATTTTTATGAAAAGCAGAATTGTGATCTGTGATTGCCTTCCAGCTTTCCAAGCCATTAAATAACTGGAGTGCATATTTTATTTAAATAACAAAACTAAGATCACATCAACTTATTCATGGTAGGGTAAACCAAATCCAAATATTTTGTCAAAGTGTAAAGTTCGTACATGTATTGGCATTCTGCATATGAGCAGATCTCTTAAAAAAACAATTTCAAAACTAAAGTTGAGCTGACTTTTGTCACTCAGTGATCATCATCAAGGTGGGTGAACATTGCCAAAACAAAATGCATAGCATTATTTATACATACATGTGCTTAAATGCACAGAACCAGCAGGATATACAGTACAGTAATGTCACTATTTTAACCTAGTGCATATCCAGCTAGCAGTTTAACTCCATTGGAATTACAAAATAACAATTTATAACTATCTTGCTTACATACAGGTTAAAATTAGTTTAAAGCCTCTTAATATTAGCTGTGACTGCATGCAGAGTTGTAGAGAAGTGTGTAGAGACTCTTCTGGAAGGATGGTCATTACTTAACACAGCACTTAATATGTTGTCCATCTCCTCTCACTGTACTTTCCAGTACTTCACTATACCAGGTATTGATAATCAACGATAAAATGAAAAATCTAAAGATGACTGTATTTTTGTAAATCTAACCATTATAAAATTGTGGAACAAGTATAATTTTCATTTCGGGTTGAATTAAATAAAATATTGACTTTGATACTTTAATATAAGCTTCGTTACTCTAATTAACATTAAACTTGAAAGTCTGCATAAGAATCTAATAAATTTTGTACATACACATGACACTAACCTAACCAGGGTCATGATACATAGCCAAGCGGATGAGTGAAAAATCGTGCACTTATCATAAGTATGAAACTTAGTATACTGTTAGTAAAGGTCATAATGAACATATTAATCACTGGAGGTATTTGGACTACCTTATGTCGGCCATCTTGGTTTTTGGTTCCCATCGTATATAATTTGTACATGCCAGCCAAATGATTACTGTTGGAAGTGGATGGGGCATATTGAAGATGTATCAGTTCAATCAAATATTAAACAAAGATGTCTTCATGTTCAGATCTACAGTAGAGCCTTGCCTTGATTATCCAGCGTCCCCAGGGATTTTAAAAGTCAGGAAATTGGATATTTCCAGATAGTTGAATAACATCCGTCTTCTATTGTCGTGCACCATACGTAAGTATAGAAGTATGTAGCTAATGTAGCGTGACTTGCACACACGGTAATAATACGACAGACATAAAGATTAATGCAATGTAGCCTACAATGTACAGTAATTCACCAATGTAATGTGTAAGCACCATTGACTCGTCAAACTTGGTTGTCTTGAGTGTACATCTTCTTTCTTTAATTTGAGTGACATCAGACTGCATAACATTTCAAAAGTTTGTGTTTTTGCTTCGAGATACTTGCGCATCAAAGCACTCGTGTGGGTGCCCTTTTCTAGTCTCATACAGATGTCTATTTTCTGTTTCACTGTCAATATAACTCTCTTACGCTTGGCATACTCTCATCGGAAAGTGTAACAGGAGCCATGGCTATTACGTATTCCACTAAATATTCTGGTATATCGATATACTGTAAATTTGTGTGTAGCAGCGCAGACACTATTTACACTTCAAAACAAAGGCGGTAACTAGCATATTAGGCATGTGAAGCTGCACTTCACTCCATGTGGGGCGGAGGTGGAATTAAATTAATCGGGCATGATGGTTGCGGTAAATTTGAAATTCCGGTTAGGGCCCGGATTTTCATCAGTTGATTGATATTAGAATTTTTCTTTAAATTGTCCGGTTAATCGCCAATTCCAGTTGATTGGCTCCCGGATAATCAATGCTCTACTGTATTATAATACCTTCATAAAATTTGTAAAACAAACGCTAAACAAAAGCAGCCTACAAAAATTAACATAAATAGAATAGTATTAAAATGTGCTGTTTCATTGAAAGTATTACAGCAAATGGTGCCAGGAAAGTTAATTGTCTTTAAAATTATTTCTGATTAAAATACATAGCCTATGCT
The DNA here is from genome assembly GCA_033782935.1 of Petrolisthes cinctipes. Lineage (NCBI taxonomy): Eukaryota > Metazoa > Arthropoda > Malacostraca > Decapoda > Porcellanidae > Petrolisthes > Petrolisthes cinctipes. Next base: position 96,190 of record JAWQEG010003414.1, on the reverse strand, counting down.
ATTACAATACTGTACTGTATATTATATATAGACGTAATTATCAAAATGAGTTTCCTATTCTGTACTTCGTAATATTTACTTGAATACATTTTTTGTGCCGAGTTACAAGCAGAATAATAATTGGTTTTCTATTACATGTATTGCACTAAATCTCATTTTTCCTTCCTTGCTGTTCCACTTCTCTATCACTTCCAATAGTCTTTTAGGTGTAGGGTGGTTTTTTATCTTCAAATCATTTTCCCCTCAAATATAGTTCAAAATTATTATTATAGAATCAAAATAGTAACCTATATTGATTTATCAGGATTGAATTAATAAATTGTCATAACTTTCTTACGTATGTACGATATCCAAGTCATGTTATACAATTACAAATGAATATTTAAAATTTTTGGTGGCCATTTTCCAAGATGGCCACCATGGCTGACATACAGGTAGGGCAGATCCAAAATATCTCCAATCTTCTACATGTTCATTATTATGTACAGTATACTACCATTATACCTAGCTTCATGCTGTTTATCAAAGTGTACTGTTAGATCCAATATAGTAATGGCACTTAGCCGCTGGCCTAAAAGACCGATTGAATTTATCAAACCAAAGTGGCTGGAAAATGTACAATAATATTCTGGATGAGTATGTAAACTTGGACACTAACTCCCAAATATGAAACAGTTTTTATTACATGAATCTTGTCAGCATATCTGCAACAAATGAGGTTACAATAGTGGTTCCTCAAGATAAAACACCACAAAATTAGATAGCTTTCAAACCTATCCAAAGATGAGCATTGTTAATTAACAAGATCAATACCAACAGGCAGGCTACAGTACTCTCCAACCATATGCAAAGGCTTTGATGAATAATCGGTGCTTAGCATGGGATGGGTTTGCATCCTGACACTTTAGTGTTCATTCTTTGATGAATCGAGTAAAAATATACATATTGCTCCTCAAGACATTGTCATAAACTTATGCAATGTGTCTTTGACCAACAGGGGTTCTGTGAGTTCAGTGAAGGGAGATGTCTGCATCTCCTGGGCCTCATCTCGAAGCAACTTCCAGTATGCCAGCACGTTCTGATACTTGAAGCACTTCTCCATGTTGGCCTGGATGCTGTAAACGCGCAGGAGACCACGGTAGTCATACTCCAAACCAGAGTAACCCTCTCCAAACAACTTCTTGCCTGCAGTAGTATAACAAGTACCATGTAAGTTTAATAAATATTTATTTTTTCTTCTTCATTTTACTGGGTTATGGTAAAAACAAGGGCTTTTCGTAAGGGGTTGACAGTGGCAAGTTATATATCATTGTCATAAATCTGGTAGCCAACAGGTAGCTGCTATTGGATCCTCACAGTGGTCCTGTATAAAGATTAAAGGAGTCTGTATTGATTCAGGTGTTGCAAGTATATGAATTAACTGTGGCTGGCTCTGTCTTTGTAGGTGATGAGATGCAAGAAACAATTAACTCAAGTTTACTGACTTATTGTAGCTTGAAATGTTATCTTGTATGCCAACAAATACAGAATTTGGGTTTTGCTGGTTGTAGTTACATAGAAGTTGAGCAAAATAATTGAAAAACTAAACAAAAAAACAAAATATTCTTGTAAAGTCTTCAATGGCTTGGAGGTTGGCCCATTATTCTCTTTAATAGCTAACCTTCTGCTTAGCTGTAAAACACACAATCAAGTGTGGAAACAAATTTCTATGAATGTCCGCACTGGGGATCGAACGAGGATCTCGCACTACGAGACCCAGGCGCTAGCCACTGTGGACTTAGAATTATTTCCACATGAAATTGTGTGTTTTAAGGAGGATGAGAGGTAAAAATTCCTGTTGTGGGAGCAGTGGAGACCCCAAGGCTACCTTCATACCATCAGTTGATAGCCAGGTTCTCTTCACCTTCTGTTTAGTGATGGTACAGTGGCTAGCACCTGGGTCTCTCAATTGCAAGAATCCTAGTTCGATACCCAGTGTGGACATTCATCGAAATTTCTGCTTAGCTGTTGAACGTTTCTCTTCATTGGACTCCTTTAATAATTTATATTGTGTCCTACCTATCCAATTGGTCCCTTGAGACCCTCCTAGGAGGAGGTGTTTGTGGGATCACACTATAGCCAACTGGAAGGATCTTTGGCAGTACTATAAAGATTCCCCATGGAATTTTTTGTTTCTGGGGCCAGGGTCCCTCTGGATATGCTTAGCTCAGCAGAGAGGTGATGGGCATGGAGGCATATCTTTTATATTCTTTCCTTCTGTTTAATGCACCAATACTTGGTTTTCTTACACTAGGTCTACTACTGTCTACACGAAGAAGTAAACCTGGAAACTTGCAAGGAAACTTGTGCAAGGAATATCTCTCCAACAACCTTACCTCTTCAGCTTTACATCTTATCTCTCCTGATGGTAATCTCTTCATCTGACAAAACTGAAGTTTTACAACCTCCCTTTTATTTACTAATGTCTGCCATTAGAATCTCCTCAAAGGAAAAATTTTCTGGTCTTGACATTCATAAAACAGTTGTAATTAATTTCCTCTTGTTGTCTGACAGAACTATGCCAACTCCTGCCTTTTTGTCCATCATCAAACACTCCTCCATCTTATGGCAAGTTTGCTCTGTTCCAACCTATTCAAAAGAAAGGTGACTCTCCCAACCCTCCATTGCTCTCATCTTGTTTAGTTGCAGTCTCTGAATCTATCTTAATCAGCAAAATTCAACAGTACCTTACTCTTTTTCAACCTTCTTTCTAATCGTCAGGGGAGTTTGCTGACAATCATTCATCTGGTACTTTGTGAAACCTTTACATTTCCACTAGACATCAGGAGCTTTTGATAGGGTCTGGCACAAAGCTTTAATTTCCAAACTCCCCTCATTCGATTTCTATCCTTCTCTCTGTACTTTATTATCTAGGACTTCATTTTTCTATCCCTGGCCTTGGACATCCCACCCTTTGAAAATATGGAATATTGATGAACAACATTACCCTTATATTGTTATAATCCTATTGTTGATGCTAATTTCAGATTGAGGAAAAGGTCAGGAGCAAGCAGGGCAAGGGAAATTCTTCATATGTAAGAAGCCGAAGTCATTGTGGATATGGGAGATGAACAGACTCAGTATACTCATGTATATTAACCCATGCCTCATACAAAGTCCTGATGTAATGTTTTGAGACTGGATACGTGATCTGTTAATGTTATATAACTTTTGCCACATTTGGCAACACCACAAGCCTTGACATCTCCCAAATTCAAATCTCAAGAGTCACGGCAGACCCCAACCAGAATGGAGTGGTTCTGCTCTCGGGTCCCCTACTGTACTGTTACTAGCCTTTGCAATATACCAGTAAAAGGAACCAGTGTTTCCCTGAACCCAGCAGTAGTTAGTGAGTGGAGATCACCACACCTCAGTAATCACAATGCAAGACATAGAGTACTTACCAATAGCAATGGATCTGAGGTAGAGCTGCTCAGCCTGGTCAAACTTCATCATGTCGTAATTGTATAGTGAAGCCAGATGCCCAACGGAAAGGGCAACTTCATAATCCTCGGGACCCAAAAGTTGCTCCTTGATAGTAATTGCCTTCAGGTGCATCTCTTCTGCAAGCTGAGGGTGATTTGGGCATGTTAACATCAGTACCAGCTGTTTATGCAGATAAATGTAAATTACTCAAGGGAAACCAGAAAACAGCCATTTAAATTATACAGGAAAACTAGCTTGGGTCATTTCATGTGTACAGTACTTTCTCCCATTAAACTCTTAGTATGAATACTGAAATATTGTGTAAATTATTTTTAACTAATTGAATACTGCATTAACTCAGTTATCTACACTGTACTTTCCTACACTCCACATGCTGTATATCGTTGCATCTGTAGAAAAACAATTCAACCTAGCATATTTCTGTAAGCCTAGTTTGAGACAAGTTATAGGATTTTACATCAACAGTATGAAGGGCACCTACCAGGTAACGCCTCATGGACTGGTACAGTCGCCCAAGGTTGCCATAATGCTTCGCAGTCTGGACATTCATCTCGCCAAATGCACGCATAGCCATAGCCAGTGCCTCCTTGTGTAACGAATGTGCCTCTTCGAGATACTGTTTCTCTGTGGAGAAATGGGTTAGTTAGGATAATTGGGTTAGAAGATGGGAAAAGATATTTTAACCATATGCTAGAGTAATCCCTTTATACATTCTACCATACTTTAATTCCTGCCCTCCCATCCATATATACTGTACACTAACCAACATCCTTGTTTGGATTGTCAATTGCCATCTCTTCTAAGATAAGTGCCTTGACTCTTTTGCTAGAGGAGAGCAGAAGATGATCCTCCGGTAGCAGCCGCAACATCAGCTCAATAGCTTTTTCAGCGTGTGTCCTGAGAAGAAAGGTAGGTAGCAGTGATAAGACAGCCCCGTCTAGGGAGGTACTTGTCAAGAGACTCAAGGAATTGCCTGGAATCTTTTTATTCTCCTAGATCTTGGTTGCTGGTCATATCTTTCTGTCCCCAACAGCTGGGGTATCAGGCCAGACCTAGTTACACAAATCATTCATCCATGTAGGTATAACCTATACCTGCTACATATCTACCTAAGAGTAACTTCTCAACACACCACATTACAATATCCTACACAAACACCCTCTGGGGGTTCTCCTGAGAACAGGGAGTTAATAGAAACTTTGGGATGGTTAGACAGTCCCCTAGTAAAGCCTTGCCACATTAAGTGGAGAAGCTGTTATTCTTTTGCATTGATCAGCCCTTCAGGGTAGATTCCGATAACATAATTAGTACAAGACATATATAAATTTTCTCATTAACTATACTAACAGACTGTGGATATGGAAGAGAAAAGAAAAGGGAGGCAGCAGGCACAGTTCCCAATGATGGAAATTTCTAATGTTTGTGAGTACCTCTTGGACCATCAGATCTGATAGTGATAGTCAATATGCACAATAACTTTCACCGGATATTCCTATAAAGTAGTCATGGTCAAAAATAATCATTCACATATGGGTAATTCAAACAAATTGCTATCTAATGTTTTTCATGTGTTCATATAATGTTATTATTTTGAATAGTGAGTATCTGATTGAAGTAAATTATTTATTGGATAACTTCCCAGTTAACGAACAGAGGAAAAACTATAAATCTACTACATGAGTTACCCGAATATGGATGAATATTATTGACCATGACTGTACATTCCGATACCTTCCCAAATCAGCCCAAACAAAAATTTTTGCAATATCTGTACTCATGCCTGCCACTTCTTTCACTACCTCTTTTCTACACAGTAACACACAGCTCTGATTTATCTTACCACTACAGATACAGCATGATATATTTCTTGCTTTAAACTGGCCATTGTCATACCCAGAGTGTTTTCCACATTATGATAAATAATGTTATTATGGGGAAGTTGGCTGCAATGTCCAGGTTTTATGTGTGTGTTTTTGTTAACACAGTTCCATAACATCAAAAGAAAATGGTCACCATATACATTCCAAATTTCAACCATTTGTGTTGCAATGTCACTATATTCAAACCATACATGCAAAACTATAGCAACATTATGATGCCAACTATGCATACTCATACCCTTTCACAAAACTGACCTGGCTTGATTAAATTTGCCAAGTGCATAATTGTGAACATATGAAGCATAGGCAAGATCTTCATGAGCAATAGCCACGTGCAGGTTCACTCCACCAAACACACTCTGACGCACATCCAATGCAGTCTGGTGGTGTATGGAAAGAAAATAATAGTTAATAGTTTCAACAATCAGTTGCTGTATTGGCAGAAAATTATTAATTCCAAATCAAAAGAAAGTTTCACTTACTGATCTTTGAATACCACAGAAATCCTAACAACACCTAAACTGACAATATCCAAGTTAACAAAACTCCACTTCCTCAAAGAACAGGTTTTTATGCAGTTCAGGAACATCCTGTATAAACACTTGGCAAAAAGAAATAAACATATGCTGTAACAAATGTATGAATGTGGTGGCTTCTCTCGGTGCAGTAGTAAGTTCTGGCATGTCGTGACTCAGTAAGAAGCAAGTTCTCTACAGGTCACTGCCTGGACGAGCTATCACAAATTTCTATTGGCCACAATATTTCAAAGTTTAGTCTTGCCAACCAAATAAAGTCCTTTGATTTTTAAGTACAGCATGTGATTCCCCCATCCCTTTGTTCGGGTCATAACAAACTAGAAGAATATTTAGATACTACAAAACTTCTACCAAAGCAAAGCATCTCCTACCCTTAAAGGTCCCTTTTCCACAAAATCTGTAAAAATCTATTGGCAGTGTTTCACCCTACATCTTTCATATATACACCTGCACCCTACCAATCTGCCTACTAACATGAAAATCAATTCATATACAACTTTTTGAATATTTTTTTTTTTTACATACAGATTAAAAAACAACCAGAGCAGACAAAGTGACAAACAAGCAAAAATATAATCCCTACAACTTTGTTGGTATAGGTAATAATAATAAACCAAATGCCTGATCAACATTACAAATATACTATACACCATTAGAAGAAGTTGGCTTGGAACGGAATTTTACTGAAGCATTAAGAACAACTGACAACACTGTCTCAGCCTATGGTAAGTTCAAATTCTAGTTTTTCAAAGCAAAATAAAAGGGTTTTCACATGAACACCAATATTCCCAACCCTCTATTTTCCATTCTCAAGTCTGATATGCTATGTTCTGCTGTGATATTTTTATCTACATCCGATTCCCCGACAACAAGTTAGAAGATTTTCAAAACTTTAGTCTGTCTATAGGATGGAGAAAATGATGCCTGCGTGAAAGGCCTTACACTAACCTGGTAGACCTTGACACCCTGGCTGATGGCATCAACATTGAGGAGGTAGAAGCCGTAGTCGATGAGGGTATCGGCATACTTGGGATGTTGCTCCCCAAATACTTCACTTGCAATCATCACTGCCTAAAATGGAAAAAAAAAGTGCAAAATATTATGAGAGGAGAGAATGTAAGATTGGGAGGGAGAAGAATGAGAGCATGAGACATAGGAGAGGGAAAGGAAAGATTGTGCATAAAATTAGAGGAAACAGGGGAAGAATTGCAGATGTGTACAGAAAGGGAAAGAAATACTTGAAAAAATGTGAAAGGGAGGTGGGTATGTAGATAGGGTGTGAAAATCATTGAAAAAATCAAATCAATACCGCCCCTTCCACACGATCGAGCAATGCCCAATGGGCAAACATTGTTACCAAAACCAGGTAATCCTACATATTGTCGGACACCCAGACATTGTCAGGGAAATGGAGGGTCGAGTGTAGTCTCTTCCACTCATATTTATCAATTTAGAGAAGATTTTGTTATCAAAATGTCGTATATTTAGAGTGCTACTCTACCTGTTTGATGAGAAGCCCTGCTTTCTTGAACTCCCTTTTCAAAACACAGGCTTTGGCAGATTGTCGAAGCACATCAATTAAGGGTGGTCTTGGGAAGGTGCCCACAACTGCTTGCAGAGCCTTGACACTCCAGCTATAAGCCTGTAGAAAAAATCCTAAATTATACATCTGACAAACATGGAGAATCAAATAAAGCTAACCAATAAAATCTTCCTTTTTACTTACTGTGGTAACCTTGTCATTGTTGAAGCTATAAATTACTATACGAGCAGCCATTATTGAATAAGAACAGGTGGATAGTCCCATCTCCCTATAACATAACTCGGCCCCAGTATGGGAAGAGGCAGTGTTCCACATGCTCTGCAATGAGTCTGGCTGCACAGAGAGAACCATCGCCTAGTATCCCAAGATAATAGATTACTGTAACCAACTACAAGCTCAAATGCCCACAAGAACTTCAAAATTAACCCATCAGCTTATCTTCAGTAATTTACAAAATCTTCACAAAAGTCCTTATGAACAGCATAACAACAGAACTACAGTATATATAACCCAACCTTGAAAGGGGCATGGTTTCTAGGCCAGGTTAGTTAAAGGCCTTTATAGTTACTATCAGGTAGGCTCTCCCAACCCATTCATATCACTCACTTCAGCATAGTTAGACCTGAGCATGTAGAGTGTGGAAAACTCGGAGTATAAGGAGGCCAGATTAGGTGACGCACCAGCTACCTGAAGCCTTTTGACCAGCTGCATGGCCTGATTGTACGTCCGTTCAGCCTCCTCAAAGCGGCAGTACCCATTTTGGACATGGAGCAGCCTGCAAGAACATATGTCTGCAATTGAAGGGTAACTGACTAGGGAAGGAAAAGTGTGAATGTTGGAAAAACATTTTATGTGGTGAATGCAAAAGAAGAGAATCAGGTACAGTTTGGTGCCTTACTTAGGCTATACAGCAATTAACCCACAGAAGCTGACTCATGACAATCTTCGCGGCCATTCTTTTTTTCTTGTGAAGCTGATTAGAGATATTGTAACTGTACAAATCATAAAAGAAAATTAAGTGACTATTTCTAGCCATGATTTTGCAGTTAACGGGCTATATTTAGTGCTTGCTAGTATGTACTGCCATGGAGATTGTAACACTGTCAGCCCTGTGGGGAATCAACCAGAGGATGACCTTGCTCTTCCTACTCACAAGTCAAGTATCAGCCACTTGATAAAGGTGGTGGTGGATTTCCTCCTCCTGATTCCTTCCTCCTACCACATAGGAATGAGAAAACACTCCCTGCTGCACTCTCAGACCAGGTAAAAAGTCATTCATTCAGAAAACTGTGTACCGGTACCCTGTAAATTACTAAAAACTTATCCTGCGCTTTTTTGGCCTTCTACTGTTATTCTACTACACTTTATCATTACAGAAATGCTTATTGTACTTCTTTCAGTGATGCATGTAGTGATAGTTGGTGAAAAGTATACATTTAAGAGGCTTTTACTCAAAATATGTATACAGTAAATCAGCAATGACAATATTTTTTCTTCTTTGATGCTCCCCAGTATGGGGGTATTACCTGTAGTGATGTGGGCAATACTTTAAGGGTTTTGGCGCCCCTTCAGCCCCAGCCACTCCCTTTCAGTTCTTCAACTGTCACTCTTTTCTTGCCATTTCCTTCCTGCTTACTGTCTCACCTCCTTATCACCTTCTTCTGTCGCTATATGACCTCTCTGTTGTGCCGCCTAATATCAATCAATCAATCAATCAATCTTTGATGCTCCACTGTGGGATAAATATTTGACATAGGTGACTCATACATACATATTCTGGAGTGTAAATTCAAGCTCTTTAAATATACAATAAAAACAAATATGCCTTAGGGTATGCTGAAACTAAGATCCTGAACTGTGGCTCAGATTGCATGAAAATTTATATTTGAAAAATCTAATGACCGACAATTTCACAGGCCACAAGAGGGATCCCAAACTTAAGGTGCTAAAGGACAGGAGAGGTTCAACAAAGGTCTAAACCAGGAAAGCACCAAAGAAAATAATCCTTGGGCACATTTACAGTATCAATATAATATCAATCTTAATCATAACAGGTAAGAGTGGTAAGCTTGTACTTGTTGCACACCTGTAACCATAAAATAATACCCTGTAACCTCCAACCCAGGCTCACCTATGACAGCACTCAAGGGCACGTGTGAGGAGTTGGTGTGGGTGGTTGGAGGGGCCGTGCTCTATCACACTTTGACAAGCTGTGAGGATGATCTCGGCATCTGGAAGCCACCCAGCCTCAGCCAAGAACCCAGACACTGCCAGGCCTTGAGACACCACAACATCACGTTGCTGCAAACAGTTTTAAAACAATGAATATAATGAAACAGTATAGTATTACTAATTCCTTGATTCATGTAGCAAAAACATGTTAAGAGAAGACAATTGCTAAACTGAAAGACCTACAGAGTCTTATACGAATATTCACCACTATCACCCTAGCATCCATAGTATTCTTTTCTTGTAAACAAATATACAGAGAGAAATGAGTCTCACCTGGGGATCAAATGACTCCTCCTGGCTACACTTATCAACATAAGTCTGGGATATTACTGAAGAGATTTTGGTGCTGTGGTCCCCCAATGCCTGGTCCATCAATGCCTGCACACATAAGTTATAGGAAAAAATGTTAAAGAGAGTACATTGCAGTACCACTGGAAATGTGTAATAACAAATATACAGTAGGTTCGCCTATTGTGAGTGTTCTCAATGCGCGATTCACCTATTGCGCAACGAACCCCAAATCAGCATCTTTTATTATCTTAGGAGTGATGCTTCCACAGAGCGCGTTTTTGTGGCCAAGAGTGGCCCAAATCCGCAGCCTTTCCCAGAAGCAAGTCTACATCCAGTTTCCATGTGACATTAGCCACTCCCCCAAACCCATGCTACAACTAGCCACTACCCCCATCTGCCTTCTTCCTCTCACTTGTTGCCCACCAGCCCACACAGGCTAGAGTCAGTGTTACTACAGTCAATCCCCTAGTTCTATCACAGGCCTTTCCAGTGGTACTATCGCCATGGCTGTATATAGCCCATGCAGTTTTGTGTCGCCCATGCTCGATTGAGGCTCGTGGGCTCGATTGTAGCCCATGCTTGATATCTAGTGCATCGATGAACACAATTCCTTCTTAAGGGATTAAAAAAAAGAGGAGGGAAGAGGAAACACGTTGACTGGCAAAGTCTCCTATATGTACGATATTGAAGAACAGGGAGGCCATTATGTGGATTGTGAGGAGTTATGGAGTTTCTGCTCTCGAAGGGCAAAAAGTCATGCCAGTAACCTAGCAATCTTTTTGATGGAGATGTATCTCACAATCTTCATAATGCGTCCAGTTGTGTCCGCCCTTGACTTTGAATGGTTTATGGACAAAGTGAACGAGATCAACAATGAATGCAGGGCTAGTGGGAGTGGTGGTGGCGGGAAGGGTAGTAGTGGCACGACCTTAGGAGGTGCAGCAGGGACCCTGATATAGTGTCACAGCCACCTTGGAACCCCATCTCTCACTTCTAGTGTGTGTTTGTTCTGCTATTTCTTCGGTAACAACTTATATTCATTGTTACTGTGACTCATAATCAAATCACAATTACCAAACTCTGTACTGTACCCTGCATATTGGCGTATAAGATGTAAACTGTCGATGAGTCAGTGGCCGCCCATAAGTAATTTTTCCCATATAAAGATGTATTCATACAAAGTGATTTTCCTATATACAAGCGCCTCTGCCGCCCAAATATGCGCGTAATAGGCGAACCTGCTGTATATCAGTAATTAGTTTCAACAAAAATCTTGTAAATAAAAAGGAAATTAATAACTAAATCATTTATATCCATTTTCTTCCCCGAAAATGCCTCTTCACTAGATGGGTACGTCCAATAATTTTCTTCACAATATTAGCTCAGTATCACAATGGCTATATATTATATTAACAATAGTGGGGTTTTCATACACTCTCCTAATGGATTGATTTTGCACTCTTTGAACTTCATACTCACAATTGTACAATTATGAAGTCTGATGCAAGAAAAACTTTTGAATAGAGTGCATATACTCTACTGTACTATTATCATGTAGATAATCAGTCTCATTAACTCATAAATCTAGTATGGTCCTGGCTTAATGATACTGCCACTCACCTGAAAGCAGTGATGAAGGATGTGTCGCTTGTCCCCAACCTTGAGCATACGAGTGAGTACATCCAGGTCACATAACTCCCGCCGCAGCTCACTGAGGCACCCACAACTGTATAGCTGTGTAATACAACACAAACACCAATGAATAATTACACAATTAAAATTATGCATTACAATATTTCTCCTTTTATTCTTAGTCTCTTTATTCAGAAAATTGAAAATAATAATACAAAAAAAGAATATTGTACACACACATATGCATTAATGGTGAGGCCTGGTAGTTGTGTCAGGGTTCCATCACTGCTGAAAATACACCTCAGTGATGTTTTAAGTAACCAGTAACTAACAAGAGGCATTTAAAGCAGTCATAGGCAAATTATTATTCTTTTTTCCATTTCCTAGCCAAATTATACATAACTTACCATATTGGTCCATACCTTAAATAAAACACAACAAATAAGGGAGGAAAACAAACAAAGATATTTATCTAGACTATTGACATTTTGTAGCAGTGTTGCCAGATCCGGCTAGGTACTCTACTATGGTTAGGTCCCGGTAGTTTGCCCACGTTAAATCCCGGTGGTCTGATGCAGTCTAGGTTAGGTCAGGTAAGGTCAGACTAACTTCAAAATGCCCCATTTCAAATGTGGCAATAGAATAGATAATTACCCAAAATACAGTAAAATAAATAAGAGAAAAACAACAAAATATAACAAATGAGAAAAAAACAAAATATAACACAAGAGAAAAACAAAACACTGAAAACAAATAAGAGAGAATAACAAAATAACAGAAAAACAAAAGGATTATTTTTACAAGTTGCCACAACTCAATTTTAAACATTTTACTATTACCAGTGTTTATATTTCACTATTACAAGACATCAAACTGGACCGAGGGTGTGAAAAAAATATATATACCTTAAACAAAAAATAACAACGGTATTATTACAGAAGTACTGTGTTCTTGGCTAGGGCTGTGCAGTGCTAGGTTCTGGTAATTTGCCCAGGTCACTTTATGATAGTTTACACTGGTTTTATCCCAGTAGTTTGCCCAGGTTAGGTCCCGGTAGTTTGCCCAGGTTAGGTCCCGGTAGTTTGCCCAGGTAAGGTCCCGGTAGTCTGCTGTGGTCTAGGTTAGGTTAGGTCAGACTAATTTCCAAATTATGTTTGTAAAACGGGGCATATCTCGAAAACGGGGCATCTCCGAGAGAAACACCATAGATGAAAAGTGTCTTTGAATGGTCCAAAATAGTGGGTAATGATTCTAAAATATACAATATAGTGAACTCAGTACTTCTGTAAATTTACCATAACAACAAATAGGAGAGAATATCGGTTCATCTTACCTTATACAAGACATCAAACTGGACCGAAGGTGGGAAAATTCTCAACTCATGGCTGACGTTTTTATAATGGTGGACCACAACGTTTAGGGCAGAGTTATATAATGTCCCAGGGATCCATTTTGACACCGAGGCGGATAGTAAAGCCATTGGATGCACTAATTTCACTCCCTAGCTGGACATTATTTGTGGTGGAGGGGGAAGGGAAGGATTCTGACTGTCAGTGTTGCCAGGTCTGACTCGGATCTGCTTGATTGACGAAATTTCTCCAGATTTTAACATCAGATTTTCCCTTTTTTTGCATCAACTTTAACATTAGAATTTCCCTTCTATTGCCTCCACTTTAACATATTTTCCCTTTTTGTCTCACCTTCAACATAAGAATTTTTCTTTTTATCCTCAACTTCAAAATCATAATTTCCCTTTTTACCACTTCAACATCAGAATTTTCATTTTACCTCAATTTCAACATCAGAAATTCTTCATTCCTCAACTTTAACATAATTTTTTTTTTACCTCAAGACTGGCTACTGGCGGGGGGGGGGGGTCTCCGGGTTGCCCTGTAGAGCAAGGATGAGAGACTCATCCTTGCTGTAGAGGGATTGGGGAAGAGGAATTGTATGAGAGTGGTAACTGTGAATGTGAGTGGGATGACGGATGTGACCAAGAGACGAGAGATTGTAGAATGTTTCAAGAAAGGAAGAGTGGATGTGATGGGAGTGACGGAGACAGATGTGAAAGGATGTGGAGTGGTAGAGTGTACGGAAGGAAGGGAGAATGGACTGTGGGAGGGAATGGAGGGAAGAGTAGTATGGCGGGTCTGCCAGAGGCTGAATGAGAAGAGTAAGGGAAGAGGGAAGGAAGGAAGGGTGTGCGCTGTTGGTGTCTCCATGGGTGTGGAAGGGAGTGGATGGACATGGGTGGAATGGGTCGTGGATTGTATGGATGACTGGAAAGATTGGGATAGTGAAGTATGCTTGGGTGTGTGTATATGCAGTGTGCACCAGTGGAAGAAAAGAGTAAGACGGGGAGAGAGAGGATGAGAGTGTTTTGGGAGGAATTAAATGCGTGTCTGAGAAAGATTGATAATAGAAGGAGAGTGGTGATGATGAGGGACATGAATGGAAAGGTGGGAGGTGAGGAAGTGGTAAGTATTGTGGGTAAATGGGAATGGTGAGTATCTGGTGGATGTCTGTGCTGAGAGGGGGCTGTTCTTGGCAAACACCTTCTTTCAGCACAAGATATGATCCACAGGTATACATGGAGGAGAAGGGATGAGAGAGGAGAGCAGAAGAGTCTGATTGATTATGTGGCCGTGGATGAAAGGTTAAGGAAGGATGTGTTCGATGCAAAAGTGGTGAGAGGAATGATCCAATGCTCCGACCATTTTGCGGTGTTGGTAAGGATGAAGGTTAGGGTTAAGTGGGAATATGGTAGGAGGGATGAAGGGGGTGAGGAATAGGACGGAGGTGGCTAGTGGGAAATTAGATGAAGCAGAATATAGGGAGTTCCCGGAGGGAACGAGGCGTCGGAGCTATAGATAGATAGATAAACCTCAATAATTCCCTGTTTACTCGTGAACATTGACGGTCTTTTTTGGTATTTCTTCTGGTAGAAATTTCCCTGCTCACTTGTGGATTTCAAAATTCCCTAAAACAGATAAATCTCCCCGCACCTGGCAACGCTGCTGACTGTGCTCTCAGGGACCGACTCTCATTCGGGACCTTTTTCCTTCCCTCTATAATTATTTTCCCCAGTTGTACACACACAGTTTCTCTGCTAATTGTAACCCAACTAAAGCATATGGATAGTTCACTCCATGTAATTGAATAGTGAGGGTGGTTTAAGGGTAACGTGAGAATGTTAAGTTGTATAGAGTTGTCCTTATTAGTGTTGGTAGACTCCTCAGTGTTGCCAGGTGCAGGGCAATTTCTGTTTTAGGGAATTTTGAAGTCCGCACAGGGAAATTATATACAGATTGTTCAAAAGTAAACAGGGACATTTCTACCAGACGAAATGTCAAGAAGATGGTAAATGTACAATACGACTATCTTCAAGAGTAAAGAGGGAATTATTGATGTAAAAAGGGAAATACTGATGTTGAAGTTGGGGAAACTTCGTCAAGCAGACCTGGCAACACTGACTCCTCCAACACACAGCTGATCAATGTCAACAAGGCCACATCTACCTCCTCTTTCATCAACTCACCAGATTTTCTCGCCTTTCAATTATTCCTAACGTAAAATTATAAATTACAAAGACAACTATGGCATGTATTTATATATTTCATTAATTATTATGTCCAGATAATATAAACCAGCGCAGACCAATCACTGTCTGGAATATTCTGCAAAACAAGGTCGTTTCGAAGCATGTATGGTTAATGACGACGGCACGGAATACAATTTATGAAGAATATGTTTAATAAACACGTGGAAATAACAACACAAGGCTTCTCTACAACACAGAATTAATCGAGAACAAGTCTCTCTCTCAGGAATAAAAAAAAAGAAGAAAAAGCTCTCCTCACAGACATGGAACTAATAACACAATAAGAGAATATTCTACAACACATATAATAAGAGAGAATTTTGTGTTTTCAAGTTTCATAATGAAATATTTTCGTACAAAGTTTTAGCAGCTTGCACTGTAAAGCAAGTTATAACTAGTTTTCTTGTTAAGGACCATCAGAAGTTTTTATTTCATCTTGCCATATAGAGGCTCCCTAATAAGTCATAACCAAACTCAGCCGTGTAATGTGAAAAACTATTCAAATAATGGTACACCATTCACTATAAATAACAGTAAACAGTACACAACGAACATGCGCCAGTGAGGGAATAGTCCACTGTCCAACACACACACATGAGGGTAGTGACAAGTGGGTGTTAGACTCTGAGATGGTATGGTCACAAGAAAAGAGTGACTCAACTAAATGGGAGTAGGCCTAAATATATACTTGGAAAAATATTTATATATCAATATGATTCTTTACCTTCATCGCAACGCATGGAAACCTGAATACATCGATCCCTTAATCCTGAATGTATTGATGCAGCCTATTATATTCTATGGGTTAGAGTTATTAAAGCGACCCAAACCTCTCAGACTTCGAATAAGAAATAAGAGGTCATATGACGCCAATATCAGTATCATTGGATCGTTGCTCATATACACTGAGTGACTTTGACGATATGGGCTAGGATTACTATCAAAGAACACCTGGACGGATCCCAACACAGAGTGACTTTGGTGAATACGGATTGACAGTTTTCCTACAAGATGACAGACAAAGACCAACAAACACACAGACGGATCCCAACATGCACAAGGTCCCACCCACATCAATGAAGGACTGAAGGGTAACCAATCACTTTCAATCTTACAGGGATCAACGTTGAGCTGCACGAATCTTATCGGGATACGAAGGAAAGAATCGGCCTCGTGTAGTGGGCATAGGTCTGGACACGCCCTCACACGACCACAGGGCCTTCACACTCTTCCCATCACAAGTAGCTTTGCTCTGTGCCTTCAGGAGTTGCCGACGACGGGGTTCCAGTTAACGGTGATGCCCGTGAAAGTTGAGGGAGGGGGTGGAGCGCCGGTTAGGATCATTGCCACCATCCCTGACGTTGACGCCTGAATGCCTTAGCTGCCACTAAATGATGATGCAGCTCCTTCTATCCCCTTAGTCGACCCCAGCGACCCTCGTCTTGTCTCACTGTCTTTGCCACTACACTTTTTCTTCTTACAACGATCGTTTTTACTTACTTCGACCGTATGTTACCCCTTGATCCGGGTGTAAAGGGAAGTTTGGTCAAGGATTATTTGCCGCGACTGTTTATCCCATATTATGTAAGTACAGTCCTACTAGCATATAAGCTTCAGTTCTATCATTTTTTTTTTTATTATTATTTACCTTTAGTACAAGCCCCAACACTCTGGGGAACGTTGCCGCTAAAGGCCAACAAGAAGTTACTTGATACATGGTGGGAAATTAATATGAGTAAATATATGTAAACCATGGCAGAACAAAGACAACATTGATAATTATAATAATATGAAGATAATATAAATTATTACAAAGGTTACCCTCTATAGTATTGTTTCATGAATAGATAGAAAACGGGGTAACTGTAATTTTTTAGGTGATTATATGATATTCTCTGCCAAAACAATTAAACGTTAACAGACATTATTCATGAAATCATGATTCATAACAAAGGGATGATGACACTCGTATTTATGAAAACTAAACTATCATATTTATGTACCATGGTGCGGATATGTTGCCAGCCCTGATGGAGAGATATGACAAGCACGAATGAAATAAAAGGTATGGAGAGACAATTGAAGAACTGAAAGGGACTGTTCGGGACTTGGGACCAAACTCACCGAAGGGACGCCAAAACTTTTAAAGAACTGCCCACATCACCGAAGACAACGCCCCCACCTCCTACCCCGACGGGAGATCCCCATGGACAGCTCATATTATTTTCACTACAGACAAAACTCGTATGTATTTTCCTGTTTCTTTTTTTCACTCGGCTCTGGTACTGTACAGTTGGGGTCAATAGTTTTGTTCTGATCCAAGACACAGCATGAATATCTACCAACCTCACATCCAATTCCTTCTAAAATTACTTCAATTGGTAGTGCTTCATATTGTACAGTACACTCGTGATACATCATTTCTGACCACAGTGTGAGGAGCAGAAAACTTCGAATCTCCTGGTATTGTTCATTTCCCCACCCAGTACACATATAGAGGCTGAGTTCGAATATAGGGTATGTGTGATGCCTGCCGTTCGTCTCAGGTCAATAATTACGTATCACGAGTGTACCTCGGATCAGGACAGGACTATTGATCCCCAGCCAGTGTACAATCACTATAGGCCTAAAGTGGTAAAGTATTCTATTCAGCATATGTAAACCTGCCTCTATACGCGTATTGCATATTCACGTGTAATTTTCGCACTTTTGCTTATTTACATTTCCAGATGTCCTCACACATTCTCAATACAAACTGAATGATGAAAGAAAAATGTGCTAACGTCATAACCACTTAACGAACTCAACAACAAAATATATGCACTGTCCCACTTTACATTCCCCAAGTTCCATCTCTCTCTCCTCCAAGGCCTCATGGAATAGGCTACTAGGCTAGTCGGACCCAGTTAGCCGTCGTCGCAGTTGTAACCAATCCATCGCGATGGACACACACGCTCGGTTCTCACTCGTTCTCTCCACCGTCATGGTTATTTTACAGGCCAGAGCGGTGGACATGGTGGTGACGAGGACTCTGGACATCGGATACACCCTAAGCGAGGAGTCTGCTAATTGGCCCACCAACAGAGCAATCGAAATCACAAGCACAATGAAGGGACTAACTCCTGAAGGTTTCTGGTAAGTATAGGTTAGTGCCCCAGTCCCACCTGAAGGGAATTTATATTGTAAAGCAACTTTGCTACAAACCATCCAAAATTTATGACGAACATTTACACACCCGATTAAATTATATCATTCTACTTCATAAATAATTATGTACTTGATCTTAAAAATATCTAGAAAACAACTCTATACAGTCTTTAAGGATTAAGAAACATCTACACTGACCCTTATCTCAGCAGAGTTCAATAAACTCAATTTGTATCAAGACTGACTTGAGATTATTTTATCTAACTAAGGATAATCTATCGTTAGTCAAAGTTTTACAGGCCACCATGACTATAAGGGAACTGGATACTATCAGAGCTATATAATATATCCCTTATCACGTATCAACAAAACAAAGAGAAATTTCCTCCTTCCTCTAGCCAGCCTAAAGCTTCCACCGGCCTTCAATCTATTCCCTATGAGCAAAAATGCACTCGCGTATATGAAAGGCAGTAAATGTGGCCAGAAAACTGACGAAGAAAGACTGAGAATTAAGGACCCTGTGATCGTGTATGATATGTGTAGGCTTCTGATTCCTCCTGATCATGACACGAAACAAGCTCTTTCTATATAGCTGATGTTTCGTGGCAATGTTTGAAGGACTCCGTTATCTCCAAAATTCTGACTAAATCACACGGTCCCGTAAGGAAACGATCCACGTCTCTACTAACGTTTTCCCGAGGCAGAATTTTATTCCTACAGCCGTATCTTTCTATTTGGATTTCCCGTGATACTTCATACCTAAAACAAGATGGTATTGTTGGTGGTGGGATTCATGGGATGGCCGCCGCAGGTATCAATAGGAAAGACGTGATGACAGGATGCATGCTCTGAGTGATAAATGAAAGACGAAAGTAATGAAAACAAACCGATACCACCTGGGAAAAATCGCAGCCCACAAGCAACAACAACATCCCTCCTTGCTACACCGTAGTTCACTTCCTCAAGGTCGGGGATATGTATGTATGCATGTGAGTACCAGAACTTTCCCATCACAATGTCATCAGTCACATTATTATATATTCTAAAGCATAGCATACGAATATGGTCACTCCTTGTGGCCCTAATGCCTTATTATGCTGTTGACACGACGTACTCTGTAATGTTTGTACGTATACGGTACTTCTTGGCGGAGGCTGGGTGCAAGGCCGCTTGAAGAGCGGCCTTGGCTGGGTGAATATACCATGATGTGATTGGCTAAACCTATATCCATGCATGAGTTGAATATTATCAGGACTCACTAACAATTCCTTGAAGATGGCTACGAGTACATAACTAAACTATGAAGGATACGTGCTTGTAATACGTTGTTAATGTGGGGTGTGATGGGGGCAGGTTAGAGGCGAACGAGATCTGCATGGCCGAACACAGCAGTACCCACCTAGACGCCCCTTCACATTTCTCTGAGGGCGCCTGGAGTGTCGACCGTATCCCCCTAAATCATCTTATGGCTCCAGGTGGGTTTGTTTACTTACTCAATTACTTGATTCTTTGTGTGTTGTCACCCACTCAGTTATGGCATGCACTCATCTCTCTAATGTCAAACAACTCTCTCTCCACCTGTCTGTCTGTCTGTGTCTCTGTCTCTTGTCTCTGTCTCTCTAAAAATATTACATCTCTCACCACCTTACTCTTGTTCATATATACTAGATGAAAGCAAGTGCAATAAGCAAATCTTTAAGTAAATAGAACGTGAAAAGTTAACATGACTAAAAACTGGATAATATATAATGTCATGAAGGCTATACAGTCTTAGTCCCTCTCTCCACAACCTCACTCGTGCATCCTCTCCACCACTTCACGTCTCTCTCTCTCCCAGTACTAACCTCCAGAACTCCTTCAGTAAGTTCTTCATTCCAGGTGTGGTGATGGATATCCAGGAGAAGGCAGCCAACGACTCCCTTGCAGAACTTACAGCTGAGGACGTGATGGCCTGGCTGGACAAACACGGACCCTTGCCAGACAGAGCCATTGTCCTCGTCCGAACTGGATGGGCCAGCAGGTTATTATGCAAAGGGTTCTCATCGAATCATGGCTGGGGAGGTGTAGGGTAAAGTACAGTACAGTACTTTAAATAAAGGAACATGAAGTTGTAGGGTTAATTAAGGGAGTTTAGAAAGGGGCATCTATACGGGGGTAGGCGGCGTTTGTGTCCTCTGCAAAACCAATCAATCAATCAATTAATCAATCTCATGGGGTAGGGTGCGTTGGAGATTGGTGGGTGACATTAAGGTGAATGAGAAATGATGGGATGGATATTAAAAGGTTGGGATGGAAGAGGTGGAACGTAATCGAGTCGAGGAACATGGGATTGAAATGGAAAGTTGAAATATTAACCACACTTTAATTATGTAAACAAACGAATCCACACACACACACAGATACACTCGGGACTTGAGTAATGATAAAAATGTATTATTCTTGGGTGTGTAAATAAAAATTCCCTCCACGAGCTGCCTAGTCTCCGCCTGCCACCAGTTTACTAATGAGTAATGACTCTCTTTCCACTTCAGGTATTACAACAAGACGGCTTACTTCGGCACGGACACTAAAGACACTTCGAAACTGGTCTTCCCAGGTGAGGTTAATGAGTGAAGTAAAGATCCGGACATACTGAACAGACACACGTGAAAAGAGTCCTTCATGAAATAAGGTACAATCGCAATCTAAAATGTGTATCCAGTCTTGCTTCGAAGAGCTTGATGGAGTATTAAGCGAAACTCAAGCAAATATCAAACAGGATAAGCATTGTAATTGGTTCACACATGATTCGAAACTTCAACAAGACCTGGATATAAATTAAGTCGATAAACACAGTAACACCAATGAATCTAAATAAACAGACAGAGGTAAACACAAGGAAAAGTGGTAATTGGCAGAAAAGAAAGAAATTAAACTTATACCCATTTATTTAGACAGAAGAGTAGAGTCTGAGACTACCCGACCTCCATCCCTAACCAGACACTGTAGTTCCTATGCCTCCCCACAACGTCTAAGGCCATTGGTAGCCAGGGGTAACATATCAATGAAGGACTGAAGGCTAACCAATCAATCACCTTCAATGTTACAGGGATCAACGTTGGAGCTGCTCGGATCTTCTCGGGATACGAAGAAAAGTATGGGCGTCGTGTGGTGGGCGTGGGTCTGGATACGCCCTCACAGGACAACGGGGCCTCCACACACTACCCAACACACGTAGAGTTGGGAGCAGCAGGCATTTACGGCCTCGAGAACCTGGCTGATATGTCGGTAAGTGACGTGCAGGATGTCAGTGTAATATTCCCATCGGTGTTGGCCTATATAACTCTATCTTGATTCTCATGAGTGGCCTGACATTCACGGAAGGTTTGGGTTTGGTTTTAGGTCCCAGAGAGGTATAAGGTTAAGGTCAGGATGAGTTAGATACAGTCAAGGTACACAACAGTTTTTTCTTGAAAATATCATGGGTTAAAGTTGAGGAATTCCTGAAGTTTGTTTCGGCTTAACAGGAAGAGTGTCGAACCTGGATCAGACTGACTCGTGTTGCTCTTCACCATTTGGTAATCTCTCTGTCAATAAAATAAAAACTCGCAGACAGGATGACAGGGAGAGGTTGCAAAGAACTTAGAAAGTATGGGTTTTGGAATAAATAGTAAGGGTAGGGAAAAGTATAAGGAGAAATCCGAAGGAAAGATGAAAATAAGGGAAGATTGGAACGAAGTTTAGTGAGTGCATGCACGAGTCATCTTGGAAAACCAGAATGCAGTATACTAATAATTTTCTGGTCTCTTCAGGAGTTGCCGACGACGGGATTCAAGCTGATGGTGATGCCCATGAATATTAAGGGAGGGAGTGGGGCGCCGGCCAGGGTCATCGCTATTATTCCTGACCCAGACGGTGACCTTAGTTCAGGCCCTCCTACTCCTCCTTTAGGTCGACTTCTGTACCTCATACCCTGCCTCACTCTCCTCGTTACTCTACTCCGTCCATGAGAATGTGGAGTGTCATCCATGTCTTTCTCTGTAAGGGAGAGTTACACAGTGTTGGTAAATCTGGAGTAACAGGTTCCTCCAAACTCTTCCATGCAACAGACCACCATTATTGTTGGTATTCTGGTCATGTATCCTGGCATACTTTGGAGGAATCAAGGCGCTCCAATGTACAGTACCAAAAGTATACTCTCTCCTTAAAGGGGGAACCAGGGAGGTACTACAGTGTTGGTTAATCTGGAGAAACTCATTCCTCCAAACTATAAGGCCACCATTATCTTTATTAAACTAAAAAATCAATTAGATTATATTTATTCTCTGGTCGAACTATATAGAGCAAAGGCTGTTGATCCCTCCAGACTGTGGCAGGAAACAGACCGACCACCTTGACATAATAATACGAGTATGAGATTTGTTTTGTAGCACAGTTTGGAGGAATCAGTATCAACCCATCCAGATCTCCTTAAAGGGGGTAAATATTCACTTTTTTTGGTACATTAGAGCTCTTTGATTCCCCCCAAAGCAGCATACCAGGAAACAGGACCACATTATAACACTACAGCTCCTTGATTCACCCCAAAGCAGCATACCAGGAAACAGGACCACATTATAACATTAGAGCTCCTTGATTCCACCCAAAGCAACATACCATGGAGGAAACAGGACCACATTATAACACTACAGCTCCTTGATTCACCCAAAGCAGATTATAACAAAACAAATATTGGAGGCGTGTTGTTGTTGTTGTTGCTTGGAATAGTTTGGATGACTCAGTTTCGTCAGATATACCAACACTATGCTTCTGTCCCACAAGATTATTATTATTATTATCATCATATACTACTAATAACAAATTATAATAATAAATTTAATATATATATACAGCATATGGAAAAAAAAAAATCTTCATAATTTCCAATAACTTCTTTCTGATTAATTTTTATGCTAATACAAAACAATCCTCTTTACCTGTCGACCAAAAATATATCTAAATATCTAAATATCTAAAATATATCTAAAGTGATATACAATTATTATTTAGCGCCATTATCATAACATGTATTTAATTTATATTAATAATTTTGGTAAAACTATTCTATATAATTGATACACAATTTTATATAAACAAGAAGCACTGTAGAGAGACAAGATTGGGGGGGGTGCTGGGGATTTTTGGGGGGTCGGGGGTTTATATATATTTAAAGCCATAATAAAATACTATGCCTTATATTACAACCACAACTTATTATACTATTTACAAATTTCTGTTTCTCTCTCTCTCTCTATATATATACAGTATGTTAAAGCCATGATAAAAAAATATTCTTTAATTACTATTACTTATTTACTATTCCTTAATTAATAATGTGTATCGTGTATGTTATCCTGAGAGAATAAATAAATAAATCAAATAACCTCGAATATTGTTTCAGTTTACTTAGAAAAATTTACAGTCTGCTCAGAAACTTGTTTAATTAAGGGGGATATTTTGTGTTGGTAAATCTGGAGCAACTGAATCCTCCAAACTATTCCAAGCAACAGAACACCATTATTTTTGTTCATCTGGTCCTGTTTCCTGGCATACTTTGGAGGATATCAAGGCAATCCAATGTAACTAAAGTGAATTAATTACCCCCTTAATAGTTGTGTGTAGGAAGAGGGAGAAAAAAGTGATAGAGAGACGGAACAGCAAGCAAAGTCAGAAATACAAGGAAAAGAAGAACAGTTTCTTTATTATATTTAAGATTGGTGGTGTGTGCAGAAGGTGTGATGGTGTTGTGTGTAATGGTGTTGTGTGTAGGAAGAGGGAGAAAAAAGTGATAGAGAGACGGAACAGCTAGCAATTCAGTCAGAAATAAAAGAAAAAGAAGAAAAGTTGTTGTTTTTTTAATTTAAGATTGGTGGTGTGTGCAGAAGGTGTGATGGTGTCGTGTGCAGAGTGGGTATAGCTGTTGGTAGTGGTGGTGTTGGTGTGGTAAACATTCACATGACATACAGGTGCAGTTGGTTATCTGAGATTGTATTGTCTCTACGCACGAAGGCCATTTACTATTATCATAATAATATCTCCTCTATCATACATTAAACCAATAATAATATACCGTTGAATTACATCATACAGTATTAATAATTTTTCCGCTGCATACACAACTTTAGAAAATACAGGCTTTGGTATCACGTTACATTCACATCAAAGGGATTCATTACTGGAGATCAGAAAACATGGTCAAGACCACTGAAGATGCAGTTTCAAATCCCTGGGTTGATTATAATCCAGTTCCGGTGATAAAACAAATATCCACACAGGAGTAAAAGTACATGTGTGTATTTGAATTTTACGTTACAATGATTTCCTACTCAAATATTGCCAATGGTGTAAACAGCATAAATATTATGCTGACGTCAGGAAGCTGGTGAACTTAATGATGTTGTGGGAAAAAGCCAAGTGTGGTGACATCTTCAGGGTAGTCTACTGGTGCTAGTTAAAGCGGGGAGTGTTGTCCCCTTGTAAATTTAATGATAAGTAGAAACAGTATAGGTTAACCTGCTACTACTCACGTACACACTCCCATAACCTCTATATACCCTCACCCACTACGTCACAACCTATTACATCTACACCACTCACACACACACACACATCATGCTACTACTGAACCCACCCCCACCCCCCCTACACTAATGCTCCACTATACACCTCTTCCCCACCCCATACACACCCATACCCACTGTCCCACAACTTGTTACATCTACACAACTTACACACTATTCCACTACATTCACCTGTACCCATATCCATCCCACAAAATGATACTCCCACCCACCCACCCACCCCTATACTATACCTCATCCCACACTAACAAACACAACCTATCTCTCAAAATCTCTACACCTACACCACTTAACACACCATTCCATTACTCACACCTATAGTCTTCCTACCTACACTGCCTAATTACAGTGTCCCAGGAAGAAAGTATTATTATTTCAGGAGTTGGCCATTTAATTAAAGTTTTCTCTGAACGTCAATGGGCAACAAGACAAATAAATCCTCATTCGACTATACTGTACCCATTTTTCCTGACGGGTTTATAATGCAGGAACAAAATCTATATACATCATTAATGCCTTGGGTCAACCTTTTCAAATTAGTATAGTTCACGATAAACTCAACATAAAAAAAAAAAAAAAAAAAAAAAAAAAAAAAAAAAAAAAAAAAAAAAAAAAAACCTTGATATTCTATAGGGTGGTCCGAAAGTCTTGTCAGCCCAACAAATGGCTCGTCCAATTGCAAAGTGTATGGTTGGTAGGTGGTGACAAGACTTTGGGACCACCCTATACAGTATATTATTATTATTATGAACACATGTCACGCCCCTGTAACATCAACCAAACAGCATCAGCCACTAACGAAAGCACCGTAACCCTATCTATCTCTACCAAGTCATTAATTAAACATATTATAAGGTACAGTCGCAATCCAAAATTTGTATCCAGGTCTTGTTGAAGTTTCGAATCATATGACATACAAGTGAACCAATTACAACGCTTATTCTGCTTTACATTTGCTTGAGCTCGTTTAATATTCGATCAGGCTATTCGAATCAAGCCTGGATACATATTTTGGATAGCGAGTGTACCGTAAACTCCACAGACTCTTGAACTGAAGCATCAGAGAAATATATTAATATGCCGTTTAGATATTACAATTCTGCTTCGTGAACGTGCTTTTTCTATGATCATCCTTTACATAACTCTTGAACAAGCTCCCTGTGAGGCGAGAGCATGCATTTTGTTGGAGTGCAAGGCGTATCTATCGAAAGGAAAAGTACCAGCTGTTCTTTCTCATGTTGGGTCTATAGGCTACGAGGCAAGCAGCTATATAGCACGGATGAATATGTTTGTTGCGAAAGAGAAGAATCATTGGTTTATCATATTGTTTCGAATTTATGAGAGTGACTTGATTGAAGGACTGTGATAATGAGGAAGGAACGATGAAAACACTTTTGCTGACGATAGTAGATCATTCACATACCCATGACAAACGAACAAACAAAAGAACGAACAAACAAACAAACAGCACATCGATAAAACAGTCCCTTGCTACTCTCACCCACGTCCCCCCCCCCCACCCCCAACCTCACTTTGGTGTTGCCAGGGTATGGAGTGATAATGTGTGTGTGTGTGTGTGTGTAGATTAGGAGGAAAGGGGTGGGGTTGTGGTGGGGAGTATTGTGATAGTGGGGTTGGGAGTTGAGTGTGCAGACTAGGTATAGGGAGTGGAGTAGGCTAGTGGGGGGGAGGGGGGAAGACAGAGGGGTTGGGAGTGTGCAGACTAATAACCTAGATAGTGAGTGGGGTTGGGTATAGGTGGTTTGTATTCTGAAACTTGACTTAGACTTGTTTTCCATCTGGTATCACAGTTCAATATCCAAACTCACTATTGAAGCCTTGGAGAGAGAGAGAGAGAGAGAGAGAGAGAGAGAGAGAGAGAGAGAGAGAGAGAGAGAGAGAGAGAGAGAGAGAGAGAGAGAGAGTGTGTGTGTGTGTAAAAAATAAGTGGAGCATAATGTGAACTGTGGAGAACTTGGGGGTGTAACCTTTGCCAGCCACGTGGCGACCTGTCAAGCAGACTGAAAGGCTACTGATTCCTGCTAACTATGCCAGAAAACAAACGCCCTCAATGGTACTAAAATGGGATCTATTTCTTGGCATATATAGTTTGGAGAAATCAGAGACATTCCAATTCACCAAATAATAATCTTTCCATAATCACATATTTGTATGCATATAAGCCTAAATTCTGTGTATTGTAGTAATTATCTTAAGGGGGTAATTCACTTTTGTTACATTGGAGTGCCATGATTCCTCCAAAGTATGCCAGGAAACAACAGGACCATATGAACAAAAATAATGGTGTTCTGTTGTTGCTTGGAATAGTTTGGAGGAATCATTTGCTCCAGATTTACCAACACTGAACTTCCCCCAGCATAACGAGAGAACAACAGACTGGAACCTGGTAGTGTTAACACGGTGATAAGGACGTGGTGTTGGAGTGAGGGAGGATTCTGACTGGAGAGAGGGATTCAGTGGTAAAAGTACTGTGGCTCGGTAACACCACCTATACCGTACACACACACACATACATACAACAGTGGGTAAACTGTATCACACACACACACACACACACACACACATACAACAGAGGGTAAACTGTATCTCTCTCTCTTTCACACACATACACAACAGAAGGTAAACTGTATCTCTCTCTCTCTCTCTCACACACACACACACACACACACACACACACACACATACAACAGAGGGTAAACTGTATCTCTCTTTCTCTCACACACACACACACACACACACCAGAGGGTAAACTGTATCTCTCTCTCTCTCTCACACACACACACACACACACACACACCAGAGGGTAAACGGTATCACTCTCTCTCTCTCACACACACACACACACAACAGAGGGTAAACGACGGCATAATATTCAACCCCAACTCTCGTCTTGAACATGAAGGTGAGTAAGAATTTAATACCGATAAAAGTGAGAGGTTGGTTGTATTATGTTTGTTTTACATTGTCTGGTGTTTGTACGAGAAAATCATTATAACCAAAGCTGTTATTTATTGGTTATTGGTATTATAGTGGTTAATATTTATGTGTGTATGAGTAGTGCTTCCCTCCCATAATAATAAGTGTATAATTATGTTGTCTCCAAGGATGTGTATAATTAAGTTTCGTTCTTTTCTTCATATTGCATCAAGAAGAAAGACTTGTGAAGTTACAGATAATAAAAAAATTATTATTATGCAGTGAAAAGTTGGCGTTCCTACAGTCAGAAGTCAGTTAATTAATCACGAAATTAATTAAGGGGGTGCAGGAATAGGGGGACAGGCTGGGGGGGGGGGGGGGTTAGGGGGGTGCGGGAGTAGGGGAACAGGCTTGGGGGGGGGTTAGGGGGATGCAGGAGTAGGGAGACAGGCTTGTGGGGGGGGGGGGTTAGGGAGGTGCGGGAATAGGGGACAGGTTTTTACCCACCCCAAGCCTGTCCCCTTATTCCCGCACCCCCCCCCCCCCAAGCCTGTCCCCCTATTCCCACACCTCCCCCCCCAGTCACCCCCCCCCCCAAGCCTGTCCCCCACCCCCGCAACCCCTCAAAGCATACAAGATTATGTGAGGTGCAGCTATCAATGTTTACACACCGTCAGACTTACCTACTAACTTCAAGTACTAAATGTAAGCAAAAATAAAATGCACACAGACGACCCCCTCCTTATCGGGTGCATCAACATGGTGTCATAATTATAGTTATAGAGTTATCAGTATCGATATCAACACAATCTTTAAAATCACTAACGGAGTGTATAAACAAGATACTGCAGACTGACCTGTGCTGCTGACGTGGATACACAATATATAACTGGGTCACTTGGATATAATCTATAATAAAAAGTGTGGGTTGAAATTTGGCAAAATATATACTACTACTACTGCTACTACTACTACTACTACTACTACTACTACTACAACTACTACTACTACTTTTACTACTACTACTACTACTATTTATATTATTATTATTATTGCTGAACACACTTTGTAACAATTTTTCGACGACGAATTAAAGTATTTTGAGTTGACGAAAGTAACCTACGCTTTCAACATTGTTCATCGATAGTTAGTTTTTGAGAGAGAGAGAGAGAGAGAGAGAGAGAGAGAGAGAGAGAGAGAGAGAGAGAGAGAGAGAGAGAGCACCTTGAGGTACCGTATGTGTGCAGATTCCTATGAGGTGTAAACGACTGACTGCAGAATATGGTGTGGTTTATAAATGGGACAACAGATTCATTATAGTAAGAAAATGTGTGTGTGTGTGTGTGTATGTGTGTGTGTGTGTGTGTGTGTGTGTAACCCTAATATATCTGAGAATATGTAAACAGATTAATTTGAAGTATGTGTGAATGAGATAACACGTTTCCTTGACCCTCAGGTGGACGATGACGGGCTATACATTTTTCCCTTGACTTTGTAATTCATTAGTAAAAGAATTATATTAAGGGGGTAGTAAAAAATTGGTAAGTACGAAGCAACTGATTCCTCCAAACAATACCAAGCAATAAAACCAAATTGTTTTTATTATTGTGGTCCTGTTTCCTAGCATACCTTTTAGAAATCAATGCACTCCAATGTACCAAAAGTATACCATCCCCTTAATTAATGAACCACTGGAAGTCAGTACTGTTTCCTTGACAAGAAAATCTCCTTATTGACGTTGATCTGAATATATATATAAACCTCATCAACTGGTGACTGAATACACTCCAATGGTCGACCTCAATTAAGGGCCACTAATTCCTTCAATCAATGCCAGAAAGTGGGTTCGGATATTTCAGTACACGAGTATGAATCTGTTTTGTACCACAGCTTAAAGCATTGGTTCCTAAACTAGGGGTCATGATCTCCTGTGGTGCCTAATAGCAAAATGTAGGGTATGGGATTCAACAAGGATATGGGGCTATGAATGGATGGGGGCGCTATGCATGGATAAGAATCATGTATAAATCATGTATAACGACCAGAATAAGTTTGTGAACCACTGATTTACAGGAATCATTGGTCCTTCACTTCACCAACAACAGCTTATATCTACTATCACTGGGTAAGGATAAGTAAGCGAATGAAAGGAGGATTGTTTTGAAGTGTTGTGTTGTGTTGTGTTGTGGTGTATATACGAATGAGAAACAACTAACTAGCCATTTTCGTGTGTCGGGGTTAGGAGAGGCAATTAAATTTAACAAGGGATGGGAACTTCCACGAACTGTTGATGCTGGCCTATTCACACACACACACACATACACACACACAGGGCAAGGTACACAACGCAAAGATAAGTTATTACACATACACACACACACAGATATAGGGCAAAGTACACTATGCATCAGTATACAAAGACGAGTACTACACACACACATACACACACACAGATATAGGGCAAAGTACACTATGCATTAATATACAAAGACGAGTACTACACAGAAACACACACACACACACACACACACACACAGGGCAAGGTAATACACAATGCATCTATATACAAAGACAAGTTACTACACACACACACACACACACACATACACACATCATAACATGGATGGCTGTCTCTGCTCTGTGTCATATAATCATAATAACATCACGAGTCGTGGATGACATTATTTCTACTATAACTTCAGACGATTCTATTTTAACAAACAACAAGTAACTTACCCACACAAAGAGTTTAAAAACATGCAATTCAGTTCATCCTCTCTAAAGCAGTGTTACATTAATTTGTTAAACTAACCAAGGATGATTATTTTCACAGCTAAGGAATCAAAGGCATTCAGGGAGTTAATTAAGTATCCAATATGGCAATATCAATGTCTTGTTATTTGTGTTATTCTGTATATTATTATGGCATCTGGCAAGTCAAGTCTATAAATAAATCTTGATCAACTTTACCTTTAGGGCCTCAGGAACACATGAAGGCTATAACCAGTTCTCTCTCCCTCTCTATCTCTCTCTCTCTCCCTCTCTCTCTCTCCCTCCCTCTTTCCATGTGTATTGTTTTGTTCTTACGAGTAGCCTATATCTGTATACGGTATGTGTGTGTTTTAAGTATTTTGGTTGTGTATGTGATTATGTGCCTGTTCATTATTATTATCTATGTGCATTTAGGTATAGTATAGTCTCTACAGTACGTGTCTGTGTGTGTGTGTGTGTGTGTCTGTGTGTGAAAGCGCGTGCAACACTTCACACACAACTTCTTCCTACTCTTCAAGACAAGACAACCCTTCACTTTTAACTCAGTGTGGCTTTGGTCTGGGAGGTGAACGGGTGTGTGATGGTGTGTGTGTGCGTCCCTCCCTTTCTCCCAGCAGACACCCAACCAACCTGAGCTCTGATAATATAATGTGACAACACCATAACACCATAACAACTCCCTCAGTCCTTTCTCCCCTAAACCCTAACACCAAGAAACAACACACACACACACAGGCCTACATACACATAGCGACCCTGCTGACTCTTGTTACCTCTGAGGATCACTAAAGGTTTGTTTGTTTGTTTGTTTGCCGCCAATATATGAAGGAATATATATACTTAGTAATTACATACGAAAGATAGTTTAGTTACTGCCCAGTCGAAGTGATTGATTCCTTTCCTACACACCTAAGATTCCTAACCGATAAACGAATCTTCGAACCAAATGAACCACGAAGTTTTATTTATTTATTACTATTATCATTTTTATCATTATTATTATTTATTTATTCATCTAGTTTTTTTTTTTTTTTTTTTTTTTTTTTTTGTCCGATTTATGACACTTCAATCTCTCGTACCATAATTTCAAAAGTATGGTGGATGGATGAGTTTTTTTTTTTTTTTTCCCTACTGTATGTTCCGGGTACTTAGCAACCACCACCACAACGAGTAGCAACCACCAAAGACATTCACTACTTACCTACCTACCTGCCTACTTACCTATAAACCTGCTGACTCATGCGATAACCACTGAATATACGACGAAAAAATAGTAAAAAAATGGATACAGACGTTTTTATGGTCATTGTAGTAGTGGGTATTATCTTAGTCACTGATCAATGTCATCATAATCTCATACCTACTCAACTTCATTCTTGTCTAAACCTCATCTATCTTTTTTTCTTTTTTTTCGCTGTCTTTATCATCGTCTTTATTGTTCCTCCTCCTCCGAATTACCATACCAGAAGTAGTAATTGTTATTGTTGTTGTTGTTGTTGTAGTAGTAGTAGTGTAGTTTTAGTTGTAGTAGTAATAGTAGTAGTAGTGTAGTTGTAGTAGTAGTAGTAGTGTAGTTTTTGTAGTAGTAGTAGTGTAGTAGTAGTAGTAGTGCAGTTGTAGTTGTAGTTGTAGTAGTAGTAGTTGTTGTTGTAGTTGTAATGTTTATATCTTTGTTATTATTACCATGATCACTGTCAGGAGAAAAGGAAGCAATAAGTCAGTCAGTCACTAGTGTGTCCTTGGCTTGTTGTCCTTCCCCCACCTCATACATCTTACATCACAACCACCTGCCTTGCTCACCAGAAATCAACTTTTTTTTTTATAGTATAATTTCCATTCCACTCACGTAATTAATTGTAACCTCATATTCTTTTCTCTGTCTGATTCCTTATATTCTTTTCTCTGTCTGATTCCTTATATTCTTCTCTGTCTGATTCCTCATTCTTTTCTCTGTCTGTTTCCTCATATTCTTTTCTCTGTCTGTTTCCTCATATTCTTTTCTCTGTCTGTTTCCTTATATTTTTTTCTGTCTGTTTCCTTATATTCTTTTCTCTGTCTGATTCCTTATATTCTTTTCTCTGTCTGTTTCTGTTCATTATTTTCTCTGTCTGTTTCGTCATATTCTTTTCTGTCTGTTTCGTCATATTCTTTTCTCTGTCTGATTCCTTATATTCTTTTCTCTGTCTGATTCCTCATATTCTTTTCTCTGTCTGATTCCTCATATTCTTTTCTCTCCCTGTTTCTGTTCATTATTTTCTATTTATATTTGAGTTTATTCTTTCTTCTCTGAGTTTTTTTGTTGTGCTTATGTTTCTTGGATAAACAGCAATAATGTTTCATGATTGATTATTTTGGCTGTCGTGAACTATGACAAACAATTAAAATGATAAAGTACTGATATAATGTGTTGTAAGTCAATGGAGTCATCAGTAAAATAGTTGTTAAAGTTGAAGTATATTGATTCCTCCACACTATGGCAGAAAAACAGATTCGTAACTGTAGGACATCAGATTCTGTTTTGCTACACAGTTTAATTAAAGGGATTCTGTGATGTAGTCATGAAGAATATTGGAGGTAAATGAGTCCTTCAAATATTGCCACGACAACAACATTTATATAGTAAGAGCTTAATTGTTTCGTGGCATCGTCAGGAGGAGGAATCAGTAGCCTCCAATTTTCATACACAATCACAGGGTCCTTAAAGGCATCAGTCAGTAGCCCACAAGATATGAAAAAAAAAAAAAAAAAAAAAAAAAAAAAAAACTGGAGTACAGACTTTTTTTTTTTTTTTTGTGACACTTGCGAATAAAATGAACAAAAAAATAAGAAAATCGCCGCGTCATTCTACGTGAAGTAAACAACACTTAATTAAAGGGCTTGAAATCCACCTTTTTTCTCCCTCTCTTTCCAAAACTCACATTTCTATTAATTACTATTTCTGTGTTCAAAATTCACTCCTGTCTTTCCTTTTATCCCTTTTTTCTTTCCATTTCCTTCCTGCTTGCTGTCACATCCCTCTATCACCTTCTTCTGGCACTATATGACCTCACTGTTGCGGCGCCTAATATCAATCAATCAACAACATTTAAAGTAGGTAAAAGTTGACATGGTGTATTATCAACAAGGTACACTATAGTTGTCTAAAAATATTTCCTTCCTCCCATCCGTATACAGTACCATGAATATTTAGAGAGCTACGGTAGCAGTATATTTGTAGCATCTGAATTCTTCAAACTAATCCAGGAAACAGACATGCTATATATACTAAATTTGGTTAACGTGGTCTGTTTCTCAGCATGAAGGAATGAAGGAACACACAAGAATAAAACGGCAGGATAGATGAAAAGAAGGAAGAAGTAAAATAAAGAAGAGTGAATTGAACAGAAGAAATAAAAATGTCAGAGGGAGAAGGAAGATTCAAGAATAAAAGGGGAAGGAAAGACAAACTAAATGAAAGTAGGATGATGAACGTACATTATAATTATAAGGGAATGAATAACAGAGAGGGACAACAGAAAAATATACCAGAATGCAGTGGGAGAAAAAGAGGAAGAAAACGTAAAGAAAAGAATGCGAGAAGGGAAGCTGAGTGGGAGGCGAGGGAAGGCCCGGGCATCCATCCGTACAGTCCTGGACAAAAGTTCATGCATACTCCTCCTTCAACAGGTGGACGATGTGTGTGTGTGTTTGTGTGTGTGTGTATGGGGGTTCCTGTGATGTTATAATGTTTCTTTCGTTAGTTTAATTTATATGATTACATGAAATTATTTATAGGTGTTACAGGGATTATATTTCACTACTGGTTGCAAGAAAAATGGTTTGTTTGGTGTTCGTTAATTAAAGAGAATGTAAGGACGTCGTTCGTTTGCTTACGGTGGTATAATATTTATAGTCTCTTGTAGTGAAATGGGAGGGGTATTATTTCCTCAAAACAGTGCTGTAAAAACATGTCAATACATTTATATAATACAGTAGTTTATTTTCCGGCATTTTAGAAGGATCAGCAGCCCTTCAAATTAACCACAACAAAATCCCTTTAAGATGAGTTAATCAAATACTAGTTAAATTCTCATCTTTCAATAACCAAAACTGTAAAGGAAGCGACAGGCTGTGGTGAGGAAAAGCATGTCAAGAATATTTCAGGTGATACAAGTGTGGATGGATGTTTTGTTGGTGACTGTGGTTTGTTCATTCAAGGCCATCGTGTACTTCTCTACCCTCTGCTCAACTAAATCTCAACCCCTCCACCAGACCAGCCCCCCTTCCTCCCCTGACCTCTTCTAACCACCTATTAAGTCTCTCGTCAGTGTATCCGTCTTTCGTATGCTGTCCTGTAAGTCTAAGTCTGTCTGTCTGTCTGCCTTTCATTACTATACATATGCATTTTCTAAAATTATATATACCTCTCCACCAGCCAGTCAGCCAGCAGTCCATATTTCCATTCCTACTTTACCCATCCACTTCCCTTTCACACCTTTATATCTTCCCTTTTCCTTTTCTCTTATTCCACACCTCCGTCCATACCTCCATTCCCACTCTATCCATCCACTTCCCCTTCACCCCTTTTTATCTTCCATTTTCCTTTTCTCCTATTCCACACCCGCACCACCTGTCCTACTCCCCTCCACCCATTTCACACTCCTTAATACCCAACACTTAACCCACACCTTCCCCTATAATTACTACCCATCCCACTTCTACCTACCTACTCTTGCCTTTCCATTTTCTCATCCTTCCTTCACATTCCTTGCATGTCTCCTCGGTCCACCTAAAACGAAGCTCTCCCCTAACCCTAACCCCTCCTTCTTCCTTCCAATTGTCTTACTCTTGTCTCTCCACCTTCGCAACATTCCTCAGCATTCTCTTCATCACTGTATAAACTTTTACCATTCCTCCTACTTCTCCCCCTGACCATATCCTTCCCACAACTCTTCATACCCCCAGCCGACCCTCTCATGTACCCTCACACATCCTGCTGCCCTCTAGCCGCCACCCCCATGCCCCCACCGGACACGCTATCCATTGTGTCATCTACCCACTTATTTAGCCTTAGTGAAGCTAGATCTCTCTCTCTCTCTCTCTCTCTCTCTCTCTGGACAAAGAAACTCGAAAATTTACATACACATACATCTTAATTACAATAGGCTACACTGCAATTAATCTACATATTTATTTTGTAAGAGGGGCTTAGGAGAAAAATGAAGCGACAAACAATGATGATTTCGTGGAGAAATCGAATCAGAAGGTTCAGCAAGTCCAACACGAAGACACTGTGGAGACTCAAGTATAACATATGTATTGTTATCAGCTAAATGTACAGTAATACCCATGTTACTGTTCACCCTATAGGCCTATCAAGTCCTCGGTCAGTGCCAGGGACGAGATAAGATAACAAATACTTAAGCTTACTTGTCACTAAGCATAAGGCCAAAGAGCAGGTAAACTAAACTAAAGTGAACTAGGTGTACCCAGGTGCCATCAGTATACCTGCTGCTTCACAGAGGAAAAACTTTCTAAACTTTCCTTCTGACGTCCAACTTGTAGGAGTCTATATAGTGATACCCAACCTCATAAGAAGTCAAAATATATTGTAACAATAGGTGTCTTATTATTTTCAGTGAGTGACTTCCATTATACAGTCATTCTTTGTAATTATAATTATCATGGCAATTATTTACCTCTATTATATTGGCTGTAATATCAAGTAAATACGCAATAGCATTATTTTTAGCACACCAGTTTATGTATGAATATCAGACATACAAGCAAAATATATCACATCATCAGACAAGTTGAGAGAGTCAGACAGTAACCTGCGAGTTACATGAGGTAGACATTAATATTCTCTCCGTTTTTTTTTTTCTTTTTTTTGTCTGCCTCGCTGCCTCTTCAAGTGACCATCCACATTGGCACAAAAACCCTGCAATTCAACTCTCTCTCTCTCTCTCTCTCTCTCTCTCTCTCTCTCTCTCTCTTGGATTAGAAAATGTGAAAAGCGATTTTAAACGGTTTCAACAATTTAGTACAAACAACATAGTAATTTTGGGACCTTTCCCTTCAAGCCTAATACTGTATTATCAGTGTTTGTGATAACACGACAAACTTTCTTCATCCAGTCATTGGTAGTGGCCCGACATACCTACACAACTTTAGACATGGATGATTTGTGGAGAAGTGATTGACCAAAGTTATTCCTGTGCTATCAAAAATGCACCAGTTTTATGTGTGTGCAACTGTACACGCGTCAGAACAAGGTGACACAAGGACAGCAGCAGGCACAGTTACAGTAGGTCGTGTTATTTGTTTGACCTTGTTAATTCCCTCCTCACTTGACATTAACCAACTACACTGTGACACTTACTTAAACTATTCTGTGTACTCTCAGACCTCAGTCATATATCGATATCCTAAAATAACACATTAACTACTATCTATCTTTGTACACAAGCAGTGTATACATATCCAGATACTTCAACCATTCTCTCTTATTGTACCCCAGGAATATATGTCTTTGAATCGACAAGTCATCCATTATCCATACACATAAATCCTATACAAAATACAATTCAGTGAACATTACGTCATCGCTAAATACAGTATAGGAAAACTACTGTAGAGGAAAACCAGATGGATTTCCCCAGAAAAGTGTCTCACTCTGTTTTAACAGCGTCTTAATAAATGGTTAAGTCGTCCTATATTCTTTCAAGTTATCCCTATAAAATCACTCTCAATAACATGAAACTGATTATCTGGAATGTATGTCAATGCAAAGAACTGTACAAATACATTATACAACGAGGAGTATGCAGTGGACCAGCAACAACACCCAGGCGAGTTATGGATACCACACACTAGACCTATTTTACTCGTCCTATATCCTTCAACCTCCGTTCTGGGGTCACGTTCCCTACGTTTAGAAGCCAGGGTGTCCTCCATCCCTATAAAAATAAACTGGAAAAATTCTCAGTTTGGCCAGGAAACGATGAAAAATCTGTGAAAGTAATAAATAACCTCTGATAACTCGGTGTGCTTATTAACTAAGTGACAACTCTCTTCTCGGGTCTCCGCCTACTTCCCTCCCTCTCTCCTCTCTCTACCCATCCTCCTTCCCACCTGCCAGGCTGCCAGTGCCATAGCCTAGTGAAAGACGATAAGAGCAGTTTAGTATGCTAGCAGAGTAAGGTACAGCTTTAGATCAACTGTGATTTTACCAATATACACAAGATGGGTAGTGCTGGCCCAAGCGTTTCCCATCGTATCATTTACGGTTTAATAATTACTCAAGCTGCGAACCCTCGATACATCCCTGTTACGTTATAAATGTATACTGTTGGTACATCCTCAATACTTAATAATATGAGAGCTATTGTCTACGGGTTAAGTTATATAGTGTTTATAATTATTTACCTATGAACGTCAGCAGTGCTTCACACCAACACGAAAAATCGTCCGGTAAATAGAAATTCAATGATTAATGCAAAACTAGTACGGTACCAAACCAGAGAGTAAGAGAAATATGTAGTGCATGGTTTCAGTTATAGTTCAATGATTAATATTAATCCTCGTGCATTCCATTGCCATTTATCTCTTCATAATTATGATATCAAACTCCAAATGAAGGATCGATGGATACTAAGCTACTAAAACTTTCCTAGAAGATTCGACACAAACAAATCGGTGGCATGCAGTATAGAATTTCTTTCACTCATATATACATACGAACGTAATATGCCTACACACTTAATTAGATGTTTTAGGACCTGCAGTTAATATACTTAAAAAGGTATTGTATATAGTGTGAACCAGCAGCAGTACTGAAAATTCATAAACAGGGAGGACTGCAAGGATCGTGTTCTGTTTTCATTCGTGTTTGATGAAGTGACGTAACAGAAAATTGTACTACAGGAAACTGCCTCTGTGGATTACAACACAGACAATAATAAATCTAGCTCGTTCTGATGGTGAAGCTGACGGAGAAATATACACGCCACGATAATGATAGCCCTACAGCATGTAAGTATGGTATTGTACTTAATGTGTTTTTGCTTTTTTGTTTTTTTATTGAACAAATACATGTAGCCTAGTCATATTTACATGGCAATAATACTAAGATCATTCAAGTAAGGCAATTACCTACTGTAGCTATTAGAAGTCTCCTTACTTAACATAACAAATTGTTTATCCTCGAAATTACAAAACACTATTTGTACTAGCTGTAGCCTTCAAAACTCCAGTGTCAATAACTCAATACTGATCGTTCCTTCTGGGAAAAGTATTGGAGAATGGTTTGGGGTTAAGCGAGTAGTAAGTAGATATGGTGAGTGGATAAAGATCATATGGTGAAACTGAAAAGAAAAAACTGATCTGTTTGGCATGAGTAACTAAAACACACAACATACACCTACATAATTATTTCCCCTCAAATATACACGGTAGTTATACAAACGAATTGCCGAAGGTTTAGACTCTAGAGAAACAAACTAATATCCTCAGCTGTACAAACACAGGTGGCAACTGACCTCGTTAATTTCCCTGGAGAATCCATGGACACTTTTGATGTTATCACTGTTTCGTCTTTTCTGTAGACCTCCATTAATTCCCTTAAGGGGGTAGTACATTTTTGGTAGACATTGGAGTGCCTTGATTTCTCCAAAATATGTCAGAAAACAGACCCAATGAATAAATATAATAGCATCCTGTTGCTTGGAAAAGTTTAGAGGAATCAGTTGATCCAGATTTACCACCAACAACACTGTACTATACTGTAT
This sequence comes from Petrolisthes cinctipes, assembly GCA_033782935.1. Taxonomy (NCBI): domain Eukaryota; kingdom Metazoa; phylum Arthropoda; class Malacostraca; order Decapoda; family Porcellanidae; genus Petrolisthes; species Petrolisthes cinctipes. Next base: position 56,766 of record JAWQEG010003414.1, on the reverse strand, counting down.
ACCCTCTGAAGGGACCTGTGATATTATCGGTGAATTAGAGGCTACTGGTTTCTCCAAACTGCTCCACAAAACAAAACTGCTTAGGCTTCTACTTAGGTAATAGAAATCTTGGTTCATTTTGTAGGACTCAATACCCTCCATTACCCTCACACCATTTTAGTCTCACCTTTATCTTTGGTGTGTTTTGTACACAGTCTAAACTCCAGACGTATGGTGGTCGCTCAGCAATCATGGCAGACCTTGAAAAAAATAAAATAATAATATATCTACCCCATACATAATTACATTGAGGGCGTAAACACATAATTATATCAGTGATGAATGTACAACATGTCTGGTGGGATGACTTACGGTATGTGCAGTATAATAATGTGATATGTGGGATGTAAAGTATATAAAGTATAGGGTGGTCCGAAAGTCTTGTCACCCCCTATCATAAACTTGCAATCAGCCTCTCTTCCTGTAGGGGTGACAAGACTTTCGTACCACTCTATACTGTGGTGCACAAACGTTCATTCCATCAGCCACTCTCAATATGACTGAACTGACTTTGGTTCCAACGACAAGGCATATGTGGTTCGCTATCTACCTTGTTGTTTAATCGTTCGAACAACAAGTGCTTCAGTTATACTAAACAGCACATTATTCTCATCCCTTATTATAATCACATACTTTACAGGTGTTTGAAAATGCCGCCAAGAGTAGGATTGGGGGGAGGGGGGGAGGAAGGAGTAGCAGGCAAAGTCCGTCACCATCGAGATTACACTTTCCCTCCATCCCCCACCCAGTCCCTTCCTCGTATAGCCACAGCACTTTCACTCACACTGCGCTTCCTCCTCATCCTCTTCCTTTCGTTGTACACGTAATCATTCTACCACTCACACTGCCTCCTCAGTAAGTTGACACACCGTAACTCACTCCCTCCTCTTCCATTCCACTCACACTGCTTCCTCCGGGAAACAGGCTGCTTTTAAGATCATTCTTATTATATTGGTGGAGAAGAATCAGTCGCCTCCAATATGTCGAAGTGTAAAAACCCACGTAATTCCTAAATTCCTGCTGGCTTGAGACTAGATATAAAAAATGCTACTGTAAACAAACATCCCCCCTATTCCCTCTCACCCATTGTATAGCTACCTCCATGCTCTCACCCTCATTCCCTCTCACCAGCACCGGAATATAAAAACAGTGTTGCCTGGAGTTGTCGTTAGTCATAATGGCGCCTTGAGGGTGTGTGTGACAGTGTGTCTGACTCAGGGTCGTGTTTAGTGTTGTTTGGTCACCCTGAGCGTCAGTGTTATTGTTGACAGTGTTGTCAAATGCTACCTGCAAGTGTCGAGAAATGAAGACTTTCACCTCATTATGTATTCCTGGTGATGTGTTGACAAGTGGGTGCTAAAGTGAGTGTTGACCTTCAAAAAGCAAGTTTATAATTTTTCAGTTTTATACGTGACCCACATCATACACGAACCTCAAAAATAGTGTGGATAAATCCTGTAACAGCAGCACATACAGATGATGTTAAGGGCACAGATGTCCACTGACGCAGGTGTCTATTTGGGGTCTATAGGGCTTTATGCTTGATAAGATTAAGTGTTTCTTGGAGTGTACTGGATAAAACATCCCGGTTACAGTAACCAAACTTTGATATTCTCTTCAATACTTAAAATTACGGAACAGATTCTATAAAGCTTATTTGAAAACCGGTAATAGTTATATAAGCAAGGCACTGATTGAAACGCAGAGTTGTAAAAGTAGAACCAGTACGTGGACGAAAATTACTTGAAGTGTCAGACTGGTGTTAATCAAGAACTTCGCTGATGACTTTTAATTTTCGTTTCTTCAAACGGCTACGAGATTAGTTGGAGTCATGTAAGACGGTAGGAATCAGTAAACAAAGGTTCCTTCCTCCTCAAATGGGTTATAATGATTTAATAAAGGTGTAAAAATACTTTTGAACGACGTAGTCTGGTAACAAACAGAATTAAAGTGTAAATGGGTTGTACCAACATAGAACATGAAGTACACTCGCAATCCAAAATTTGTATCCAGGTCTTGTTGAAGTTTCGAATTATTTGACACACTAGTGAACCAATTACAACGCTTATCCTGTCTCATACTTGCTAGAGCTCGCTTAATACTCGATCAGGCTATTCGAAGCAAGCCTGGATACATATTTTGGATTGAGAGTGTACACTCACTATAGGATGCAGAAGGGCTGAATATTTGTTATGGGATATATGTATATGTACAGTTGCTGACACATGAAACCGACACCGACATGAGGGGCATCGTTTGAGGTGTGTTTCTTATATCCGCAACTATACACTACCTAACAACTGTCGAACTCTTCCAAAGTTCCATAGCAAAATGATCCGAAACTGTGGTTTAGTATCAAGTCGAGTTAGGTGCAGAAGTGCAGTAGTGAGATCACGTGGTATTGTAAGTAATACAGTTGTTAGTGGGCGTGTGTTAACTCAAGCTAATATACATAACTAACCAAGATATGTGAGACGGGTGTGGCTTCAGTGGCATGACAGGAAACTATGTATTATACCCCTCTTCCTTTCTGTGTGTGAGTGTGTGTGTGTGTGTTAATTAAGCCTGAAAAATACAGTGTGTGGTCGGTGTTTGTACTACCTTATAGTATTAGAATTATCAAGGCTTACTCCCTCATGTGTTTTTATGAACATTATTCAATAGGTATTCACGCAAAAGTTAATATTATTTCAACAAAACATTCAGCTACTCTACTGGTAGGACATCGATAAGGCTTGTGTTTACCAGCAATATTACACACACACACACACACTGTACCAGAGTTAGGACTTACAAATACTACACAACCAAGTACAGTATAGCAATTGGGAATATACTTTGTACCATAGTTCGGAGGAATCAGTAGCGCTTCAAGTATTCCCATACAAGATATTAGGCTAAATCTTTAACCAAGTGAACCAATATGAAGCAAACCCGGGGAGGACGTTATCATACACAGCACAACACGGATGGAGCAACAGGTGGTGTGTACAGTCGGCCTCAAGAATTTGTATACACCACTGTGACATCAAGGGTTCGAAACAACAAGAAAATTGAGAACATTACTTTCCTAACTCCAAAATTTCCTAGTAATGTTATTTAGCTAATAGTTCAATCAGTCAGCAGAATAATACCAACAGTATGTGCAGAATAAAGACCACTTGTAACCAATGCTCTGTGTACGAATTTCTGAGGCCGACTGTACACGTGTATGCTGTAATTCTGACGGTGACGTAAGCTGAAACAATGTGCGGTGAGCGGCAGTTTCTCTCTCGTTACAGACATTCACTGGATGCGTTACATAACACAAACAGAACTTTAACGCCCTACACAAACAATATATGACACAGTATATACTGCGCAAAATGAAACTTTTAAATAAAGCTCTAAATAGCTCGGAAGTAAACTATTCCTGCAGAGCTCGTTCAAGCCAATTAACTACATCGAAACCATAAATATATTGCCCTTTTCATCCAACTAAGTAGGCTATGTTTTCCGTCAGATGGAGAACGGAGGATTCGAAAAGGAGAGGGAGACCACCGTCCACGACTCCCACAGTGAGGAGATTCATCCGGCAGCACCAGAAAATCACACTCCACAAACGGTAAACATAGCATTGATGGTCTGCTTCTTACCTCGTCATTATATACACACACTTCAGCAGCAGCTTCTCTCTCTCTCTCTCTCTCTCTTGGCTGCACAGGATGAATGCACCACAGACTAGCAATAGTTGTTAACTTTGACGGAGTATCGTATAAGCCTAAATCTGTGTCTTTCCCCGTTACGTAACATCGATTTCCTCCAAGAGAGTGTACGTGTTCAGACATACCGTCAGAGTAAGTATAGATCCTTCAATACAGGCTCATAATTCATTCCTCTTATTTCCTGACAGCTTCGAATGTGCACCAACCTTGCTCTTACTGTTGCTTGGCAATATAAAAGTCAGTTGTTTTTTTCCCTTCCTTTTGATAGGGCCAGGAGACTTCACACGAGGCTGACTGCGCATGTTTGGAGAGCCAGAATGAGTGTGGTTGTTCTTCCCCCTCACCTTCTTCTAACAAACCCAAGGTAAGAGTTTAACTGCAGGACAGTACAGTATCTATATAGTAATATCTTTATCAGATTAACATCTCGGAAAAAAGTACACATGCCAGTATACTATGTATCATATTCATGTTTGTTTTGATTAACTCGTACTTATTAGACCTGATTACCATGCGCCAGCAATTACTATACAGTCGGCGGCAAAAGTCTTGTCGCCTCACTTGCTTCACCGAGGTACGCGATGTTCATAGACTCGAGATTATTAGATGTAGAAAACATGCGTACTTCTCGAGTCCATGAACACTGCATCACTGCATGTCTCGGTGAAGCAGGTATAAGGCGACACGACTTCTGCCGCCGACTGTACAGTACCTTAATACTTTGAAAGTAAAGTTAAAAGCTCATAGGTACAGTACGTAAGCCCTCGAAACCCTAGAACTCAACACACTGGATACGAAAGATTTTATTCATCGGATTTCATCCTGCAGGTGGAGGTGAGGACGTGGGTCAACCCAAAAGGGTGGATGTTGCTGGGGATGGGCGTGGCTCTGGTGGCGTGGTCAGCAATTTTCTTCACACTCTCCGGCCTCGGCATTATCTAAACACCAATACCTGCACCATCTGACACCACCACCAATGTCGGCGGCTAATACCAACGCCACAATATCATCTTGTAACGCCTCTAACACCAAAAGCAGCGTCATTTAACACAATAATACTACATCACCATAGAAGTACCATCTTCATAACACCACCATAGCACCAATAACATAACATCGTGCAACACCACACTAACATCGCGCAACACCACACTAACATCGCGCAACACCACACTGAGAGCGGCCTGAGAAACAAGCTACCATACCAGTAAACGCACTGAGGAATAACATCAATAAATTTCACAACGGTTCAGTCTGTGTGTATCAGCAGTGTTCTCAAACTAACCACTCGTCATTTAGGGTGTTCCGATGATAAGGCATTACGGTACCCAGAAAAATAAAATAATAAAAACGTCTGATAAGAAGTGCCGACGGCCGATATAATGTACAGAACAGAACTCAGTCGAAAAGTGTGTGTGTGTGTGGGTGGGTGTGGGTGAAAAGTAAACTGTACATAGCTTATCTGAACATCATGGAATATGTCGATTCTTGAAACGTTTACAAATGAGTTATTATCTTAATCGTGCCAGGCATGAGACGTTTGCAGTGATACAGAACTAGTCTAACTTACATCCAAGTGAAATTACGCTATGTATTTTAAGCTTATTACAGTTAAGCTGAAACTGGTGATGGGAGTATACTCTGAATATAGACATTATCTAATTTTGCATACACATAAATAAATATATATTTTTATATATAATGGTAATCATGATTTATGAAACTGCTAAATATATATGGTAGAATAATAAGTTGTGATATCTGAATGCCCGAATCTTACCACTGTGTTATAATCGTGATATAATTGTTAACCATACCTTTACGACAACTAAAACATTGAAGGTAAAACATAAGTACCGTAATACAGTATATTCTCTTCATCTCATACGGTACCACGTTCTTTAAATTAGTATTTTCTCAAATTAAAAGGTGACCACATTGAAAACATATTTTCAGTATAGGCATCATTTATGTTCTTTCTTTTTTTTTTTTCCTTCTCTCTCACTCTCTGGTAATTCGGACAGAGACCTCAAAATACTTAAATAGTGTGAATCAACGTTGAAATATACCGGTAATGTACAGTAGCCAGCACTGTCACATGGTACAGGGGCTCACAATTTTAGGTGGTGAGAGAAATTGATTGATATTAGGCGAAGTAACATCGAGGTCATATAGCGCCAGAAGGTTATAGAGAGGTGAGACAGCAAGCAGGAAGGAAATGGAAAGAAAAGAGGGACAGTTCAAGAACTGAAAGGGAGTGGCTGGGGCCGAAGGGGCGCCAAAACCCTTATTGTATTGCCCACATCATTCCAGGCAGTACCTTCGTATGAGGGTGAGAGAAGTAAAACTGTAAGGAAAAATAAGAAGATAAAACTAAGAAATAACGCAAAACGAGGATAGGAAGAGGTAAATCAAGATCGAGAGAAGCTAGAGTGAAAATAGAAAACTAAAACAAGGAAACAGAAGCAAACAAAAAATAGAGAGATATAAGAGAACTCACAGCCTCATCACTTCACCGCCTTCGTCAGTATGACTCCCGGCGGTGTGGGTGAACCTGGAATAACAGAAGCTATGGAGTTAGAGAAGAAACAGAGCTGTGATGAGGACAGGAGCTGTGCATCATCATCATCATCATCTCATACGCCGGGTGTGGTTAGTCAACTTATTAATATAATTAGTCTTCTATCATGTTGGTTTTTCTATTGTCGTAGCCTCCCTTTGTTTACTTTAAAATTGTTCTGACATCATATTGTATTAAGGCCATAGTATCCTTTTTGTACATTGGAGTGCCTTCATTCCTCTAAACTCTAAAGTATGCCAGGAAACAGGACCAGATGGACAAATATAATGGTGTCTTGTTGCTTGGACTTGTTTGGAGGAATCAGTTGCTCCAGATTTGCTAAACACTATACTATCCCCTTGTAATACAAATAAATATTCTGGTATTATGACTGTCGATGGCAACGCAGGGCTACTAAAATATTACCAACCAATATTATGACCCATTGCTTTACAACCCTCCTTATGTACTCGGATATATTTTTGCATTAATAGAAAGATGAAATGTAAGGAGATACCTAGAGAATCTGCAAATGACCTCAATGTCAGCTACTGTATATACATCAACATGAAAAAGAAAACTTGCCTGCGAAATGTTTTCGATGAGCTCTTTCTGTCACTATATGGCAACAATACACTGGTGTATGTATAAGTATAATAAGTTATTATAATTAATAATGTAACTATGTAAGGAAATGAACAGAAATCGTATAACAACGCCCAACAATCCAATATTAACAGTTAATACCATAACTACACTGTTAGTCTGCCACAAGGACAAAGGTGGAGGCTATTGAGTATTGTCGGCGCTTACTCTACTGTACACTGATACACTCTAGTAGTCTACAGTTGATTGACTCATTTGACTACTGTAGTCTGTAGATTTTGAATTTTAATTTTAATTAATAATGTCCTTTTGTCACTTTATTCATATTATCAATACCACTGATTGACTGGCTGAAAAAAATACCAGCATTATTAAACATATTTTATTTCATTTAACTGTATTATAGAAGGCCTTCTTTACATTATCTAACAGTAAAGTAGTCTTCATCCTGAATCATTCAAAATATTTCAGGGAAAACGTGATATCTATTACTTCCTTTAATCAAAAATGGAAAACCACTATATTGTAAATAACCAGTCTTGATTTATATAATACTAATTACACATAATAAATATACTATAAATCAATTGACATTCTATAACCAGAAAAGGCTTAAGCTTCAAGATGATTCAGATGAAAATAATTGAAACGGAGTTCTCCGTGTTCTGCCAAACTTCAGCCAAGGCCGTCTTGTTTCAGCTGAGACTAAAAACGTTTGTCCGCCGCAGACGTGAGAGTCTATTATATATCAGAGTTATCAATTTTCACCCTTAACCTTCAAAATTTAATCACTTCGTCCTCGGAGCATAAATCCCATCTGCCCACTAAGTAAACATGTCCAGAAAATATTTTTCTATTATTCAAGGATAGGCCTACCTTGCTTGCAGACAGACAGACAAAGGCAAACGGAGGTGATTATAATATTATAACCTCCCCAACTTCGTTCGAGGAGATAACAAGCGAATGATGTGCAGGATTACAGAATGAAATTAATTTATATGGTTCTTCAACCTTGTCGAGTAAGGTTGAATAACCTTATTTAATCCATTTATTTCATGAGATTAACCATGCATGTTAATTTAGTATAAAAATATCAAAGCTAAAAGGATTAACTCTACCATAGCCGAGGATGCTCGTCTGATCATGATGTAAGATGCAGTAACTTCACAATACCTACTAGCTAAAATAGATAAACTTTTTATTACAGCAGCCCAAAGTGTGCCAATCATGTGAGCACCTCTATGGTAACAACGGAGGGGTGATCCTCTCCCCTTCCAGTTTGGTTCATGCTCCCCAGACCCCCATTGGACTGATTGCACCCCGTCACTCCCCTTCCCAACACATCTACAAAGCGCCCGTCCTTCGCACACCTCTAGCACTTTGGACCACACTCAGGTTAGTTACAAGGCATGTGGAGACCACACAGCTCTCCATCTTCATTGTTTAATTTAATGACCTTTTTGGAGTTTATTGGGAAACCTCTACTATACCTAACCATCCTATTTATAAGGTAAGCCAGAAGTGTGTCAGTGATCACCACTATTGTTAGTTAGGTTATTCAACTGCATAACTACAATGGGAATGATCAGCAACATTATGAATGCACTGCACATGAGTAAAGTTAAATAACCTTGAGAACTCATTTTCCATTACGTTTACTCCCAAACTGTAACGAATTCTCGACAATGCTAAACTGGAACAACCACGGTGCACAAGTCCCCCATCATGAGGAGAAATTCAAACCCATTCACTCTTGGTCTATAACCCTGAGTGCTGATCCATGATGGGTGCTGGTATAATGGGAAAGTGGATGTCATTAATGACTCCTTAACTGGAATCAAGACAGTATTGAAAGTTATCTACAGTATATAATTTGTATGTACTCTACATATATTTGTATTAATGATGTGTGTGTTACAGATATGGAGGCCTGTGTGAATGTGGCAGAGGGGATGGGCAGTGCAGGTGCAATCAGTGTGAGGTAGGGTCCTCCTGGCCACCCCTCCAGTCCAGAACCCCAGCCTGGTGGTCCAAGGTGAAAGTGGCACTGTTGGTTATCGCAGCCATCCTACCCTGGGTCTTCCTCGTCACATACCTCATCCTCTACTACCGTACTTGATCTTCTCTCCATAATGTATTCCAGTATCTAGTAGTTTTACAGTACAATGTGTTTGTCCAGTCTGCCCATATCACCCCTTCACCAGCCTAAAGCATGGCTAATGTGTGCACCTACAACCCACTCGTTGAGGTACGAATGGAGGAGAGAATTATTTGGTTACAACCTACTCGGCCTGGGCTCTCATAAGGCTGGAGGTCGGATACAAATACTGCAACAAGAAGAGAGAAGATGGAGAAGAGGGACAGAGAGCACAAAGGGAAAAAAACAGCAGAGATAGCTGAAGAGCTGAAAGGAACTGACCAAGGACAGAATGGCACTTGTTAAGGCAAAACCAGAGACCTCCACAATTCATTATGTGGGTATCACACATGACACTTCATCTGACCACAACTCACTATTTCAGTCCAATACCAGCAAGCCAATGTGTTTAATACCGTGGTGTGTTAAGAGTAGGATCAGAGGTATTTGCTAGCAAAGGTTAGGGGGTAGGGGGAGGTGCTATGACACAACCTTTCCTGCAATAATCTGACAAACTGAAAGCAGGTCATGGTCATCCTAGCACATTCCCTGCTTCATAATACTTAAGTTCCTATTAGCATGACTAAGGTGGTTCATACTTTCCAAAGAAAGGTTTGAAAAAGTTTGTCAAATTGATTGTTCTTTCTTTTTTGCATTTTGTACACGGAATATGTGGGCACGTACACACGTTTGGGTACTGCCCCTGCCCCCCTTAATAGAAAATGAGATCTTAAACATGATGGGGTTGGTACTCTTGCTCTGTCCAAGACTGTGACTGAAGATTGTAACTAATGATGTGCGAGTTGCAACCTGGCATGTCAGACACTAGAACTCTGGCTCTACTCAGAAATGAATCTGTGTGCTGTTCTTCATATGAATAACATTGAAAACCCTGCTGGTGTGTCAGGAATAAATAATGAAATGCACACAGTCATTCTAAGTGTAATATGGTGTGTTGTCTGTTGTCCATTCAAGGTTTAGCAATTAATATTTCATCCAGCAGTGCCAGAAAGTGGAGCAACAGGGCACACACTCTCCCATTAAAAAAGCCTAAAGAGCCATATTTAAATATTGATAGTGTGAGGGCAATATTGATGATATTGACAATACAAAATATTGACAAAATCAGTATTGATGGGTTTGGAAATATTTCTGATACTGACATATTTATTGACCGTGTGAGGTAAATATTGTCAATATTTATTCCATTGTTAACGTCAGCCATGGTGAGTGGATATAGCAGTTTTCTGCTAGTAGCTGTATATAAAGACTTGCCCGTGTTATGGGATATCACTGTAAGAGACTATATTGACAAAAATAAGAAAAATGAAGCATACGATAAGCACCTTCAAATTGTCAAAAATATTAAAAAGATAGAAATCATGAATGCCATATTAACAAGAAATTAGGCCCTATTTATATTCTATCTTAAAACTATTTCATCACTTAAAATGCATTTCAGTTTTGAGGTTTGCATGTATATACTGAATACTGTACAGTACGTGGATTAGGTACTGTTTTACTGAAAATAAAATGCCCACTTAAAAACCATACAATATTACAGTTGTGGAGCTACAATGTTGTTTACAAGAAAATACTGTACTGTACCGTCATATAAAGCAACAATGAGTCATCAGATAGCTGTTCTCACTATTAGAGAGCATTAGAGTACTTTCAGGATGAATGTATCTTTGCTTATGAATACATTGCTTGTTTCCATCCTGATTCGACTGGTGATATGAACACTACAGTAATAAAGTATACCCCACACTTATTTTTTATTCATATGTTATACATAAAAAAAGAATTATTTATGAAGAATGACCATCAACTATAGTACTGAGTACACCTTTGCCTGTACAGTACTAGTAAATATTTCATGTTATTTCTACATTTGTAAAAAGCATGAGAAACAACACCAATTAAAGTAGTCTGTTTTCAATCTGTCTTATTTATAAAACCTAACTCCACTTAGAATATCTCAAGGACAGGAAAATAATATATTTATAAAGACAAAATATTTTTATATACAGGTTAAAGTTAAAGTTAAAGTTGCAGGGTTTTAGTTCTGGTATCTATCTCTGATGAGATACTCTCCAGAACATCAGCCAGGCAAGCCCAACTCCCCACCATGGTGCCCAGCCATGGCAGTAACCCCCCAGTAAACAGTTTTAAACTCTCGGGCCTGGGCGAGGCTCGATCTGCCGACCTCACGGATGCGAGGCAGGCGCGTTACCACTGTACTAGCCAGGGGCTAGGTAGAGTATATTAAGAGGAATGTACAAATATAAATGATGTATAGTGAAGTAGTTCACAAGTGTGCAACTGAAGAGAGCAGGACTGAGCCAGTAATGGTGCTAGTGGAGGCCAGAATAATTCGGGTGGATGATATGACAGCCAGAAGCCTGAGTGCTGCAATTTCAGCAAATGTGAGGCCACCCAGCAGCACCACTAGAGCTACACGAGGTGGCACCGGAGATCCAGGGGAAGGACTGCGAGTCACAGTGGTCCCTGGGAGTAACTTGAGGGCTTCAGTAAGGGTGAGGGGAGCTATGGATCTGGAAGCCAAGGCATCTGACACTATTTTAGCCACAGCAGGCGTATAGGCACCATTGAAGACGTAACTCATGTGTGTGGGTGAGTGAAGGTCTATGTGGTCATCTTCCCCACCAACCAGTCCAAGTCGCCGTGCTGCTGCCTTCCATCCTGATCCTCGCCGTGGCAGTAGGGATGTCATCTGGGCAAGACGTTCCTGAAGTTGGGTACTTCCACTTCCACTACCCTCAGTGGTCCCAGTGCTCCCCTCATTGATAGTCAGGAGGCCAAGCTGTCGGAGATTGTGGAGTGTGCAAAGATGGCGGTGACCATGAGCTGCCACAACCTGACTTGCCAACCTCTTGTACTCCTTACGGGACAGTCCATCTTGGGCCAAGGAGTACAAGCACAGTAGTCGTAAATTATTGGGCATAGGAAGCATGCGAGCCAAGAGATTCTCAAACAAATCTGTAGCCAAGGAAGCAGCACCACCTGCACCTGTTACAAGACCATGCTCAGCTAACAATCTGGCTTCTAAATCACCTTGAGTGGCACTAGTAATAGCTTCACAGGTCTGAAGATGTAAATCAAGAGAGGCTTGGAGGGTCTTCACTGCACGAAGCTCATTGGCTACAAACTCCTTCATTTGTTCGGTTGTCATAGTTTGAGTCTGGTCCCTCTTAGCTTTGACTTCCCTGGCACGTGTCACCAGGTACCGAGATACACCACCAAAATGCATGTTGCGTATGTTGTCGAAGATAGTGTCTTGAGAGTTAAGGTGTATTTTACGTGGCATCTCCTGTCCAACCACTGACCCAGGCAGTTCCACCACCCCTGCCTGGATGCCAAAGTGTTCATCAAGTGCACCCTCATATGTCAGTTGTGTCAGCATTGGCGTTACATAGTCAGCATCACGGTCAAAGATGAATAGATAACCAATCTCTGGGATCTGTGGGGAACATAAAGGTTTTGTTTATTGCTACTCAATTATGACTGGAATAATTTACAGGTAATTCTTAAATTTCTCTTTCTCCATGCAAAAGGAATTAAATATTTTTATAACTATGAGCAGTGTGACTTTACACTGGCTTTTAAAAAAATGCCTGACTGGTAAAATGTTAATGACATTAAATGGATAATTCACTTCAACAGTGATACGTGTTTAGTTCTCATGTACCTTTACATACAAATCCAATCCAGTGATCTGCCCTATTCTATGTAAACCTATGTAGTGTATGTGTATGTGTCGGCTATTTGGACTTGCGCCCCTCAACTTACAGCTAACTCACCTGATTAGACTTCTTAGGTGAATTATTCTGAGTGAGGAGGTCAAGGGCATTGACGACTGCTGTGGCTGCTCTTCCATGGGCTAAAACATTTGGTATCCGGCCATATAAATCCTGCAGGGTATTGATAGCTCGTGCCACACTCACACACCCACTGAAGTCACCTTCCAGAAATGCATCTCTGAGGGAAAATATATGCCCTCTGTATTAGTTTTGTTATTTTCTTAGTCATATTACAGTATGTACAGAACAGATAACAGATAAAAGGAAGACACCACAAGAGAGAGAGAGAAAAAAAAATTATATATATAACCTACACAAACAACATGAGGGTAATCGTTCACATTCAGGTGGTTCAGTGCGGTAATCAGATTAGTTCCAGGTTCTGGGAGCTCATCAGTGGTGAGCATGGCATCTTTCAAATACAAACCTGTAGAATGATGTCATCTCAAGGGTGAGGAGGTCATCATCTAGTGGGATGAACTCTGGTGTAAATTCATGAAGTGTGAGAGCACCATAGAGCCCTTCCTCCTCTAGCAATGAAGATATCCAGCTTACCAAGCGTGGCACTACCACCACATGGACCCTACAACACACACAAAACAATTAATTATATTGGCACAATACTGTGATAAATAGTAACTCTTAGGACAGAAGACAACTCATTGATCATTCTACTCTCATCCTTTTCAGGAAAAATTACTACCCTCTTGGCATCTTATACATTATATTCTGGTTAATCAGAATGTTTTCCTCATACTATTATCATAAGTGATCTATTTACTGTAGCGACAAAGAAGACATATCCAGATATAATACCTATAATGGGTAAAACATAAAGTGTTGAAGAACTTAACGCCATTGAACACTGAAATGATTGAAATCATGTACAGTACTGAACTTCATCTACCTATGAATTGCATGAACTAGGAGTACAATTAGACTGTTAATGCTCTGAGGTACAGTATTGTACAGCATATACAATGCTCATCGTAGGATGCGTCCGAGTTTTAGCTCATTTAGCAAACAATTTAAAATAATATTCATACTGGAGGTGAGGGTGGTTGACCCTGTCGGCATGTACATGTTCAGCAATGTACTTGAGTGAGATGAGGGATGGTTTCACCAAGTAGACTCTCTGTCCACTATCCACAGGTGGTGGCAAACGCTCTAAGCGGTACATCTTCCCAACACCATGATTCCTGTCAGAAAAGTAACAGTAGTTAACAGTCAATTACTCAATTGAATGACCCTACGTTTGTAGTTATTCACACTGCACCATGAAAAATATATGAAAATACAAAAAACATGTATTATAATAAATTCTGATTGGCATGACCTGGTTTAGTCTTGCATTTTTCTAATGACTTTCTGTAGAGTCTTAGACAATTCTAAGACAATCTTTCTACCATATTTGATGATCAGAATTTAACCAGAGGTAGGCTCACGGTTAACGACACAAATTTGCTGCCTACAGGTTGAGAATGACCAAAGACTGTACAGTACTTTAAACATCAATACACCCTGCTGTGCCTCCTACTACAAATTCAGTTCATTCCACATATACTTCTGTGCCCCATGCCAACATGCCTATTGATTTACCTTCTGATAGTTTCACTCCTAGGCAAATGCTAGAGTAAATCTAAATCTGTGAATGAAGGCAATGTAGTAAAAGGTGTGGAAAAATCATTTTGATCGTTTGATGAACAAGGAATGGGACTATGGGAGGAGATGCAGGTAACATCAAGGAATATAATACTACAGTAATAGAGACCTTGGTAAGTTGGTAACATACATGTGGATGACGATGGGTGGTATTGGTACACGACAGGGCAGATAGTAGGCTACATGTCATGCATGATGCTTACTGTGCATTAATTCCTAGCTTGACCAACAATGCAGCATTACCAGAGCTAATTATGTATACAACTGTTCTTACAATAGCTTTTAAATATATACTTTGCGTCTTATGACTTAGTTTAAAGGAATAATTTCTTTTGGATGAAGTGGAGGGCTATAAAAAAGTTAGCCTACAGATTTCTCTAAATTATGCCAGGAAATGGACTATTTCAGGTTAAGGGATCTGCCAGATATGTAGCAAGTAGTTGAGAGGAATTTGGCAGTAGCCCTCCAATCTCCCGACCAAAAACCACCCTCTCAGAAAAAGGGTAATCTATCATCAGTACGAAGTACAGTGTACAATCAGCTGTTTACTTCCCTTATCTACTTGGATCAACGACCTGTGACTAAAGTTGCGTGAATAGTTAGAAAATGTCTATTGGTTATGAACACTGTATCCTACCAACTGAACTTTAGAGGAGTGATACAATTGATATAAATACCAGTTTACATACGTCCTGGCAGCCTACTCGACTAAACTCATGTCATCTCGTAAGAGTAATAAGGACGATAGCGACCTGTTTGACATTATCAATATAACTGTCCTTCAAGAGCATAATTATAACCACTCGATGGGAGGCACCTCCACCTCACACTTTCACTCCACTCCACTTGACACACGTTATTCAACACTTCCCTACCACTAATCTCTTCACTTCACTCGTCACACACCAGTCACTTGTCTACGAACCTCACTCACCTCAGGCAACCTTAATAATATTATTAGTCTCTGTCTCACATCATTCTTTCCCAGCTCAAAATCTATGTCTGACTTTCAAGGCGCATATGACTCATTAATCATATCCATGCTTTCAGGCCTACAATAATAACACATGTGTTTACTATCTGGAAATCCCAGGCCCAACTTTCATGCCATTCGACCTCAACAACTCTTTGATAATGGAAAAGGGTGTAATTTTTCACCTTGACCCTTGTACATACTAGAATACTTAGGTATCAAGAAATATTGTTTATTTTTATAATTACACAATATTATACAGTATATCAAGACGTGAGAGTAAAAGCGGGGAAGTGCCTATACTCTTCTTGCCCAGCAGATGATCACGTGATGGCTGGCAGCCTGGCAGTCACCACCAACACTGTTGCCATAATATGCATTGTATCATAGAAGAGTATTAATTTTCTGTGTACTATAGCCTATATATAAATACAATATTATGACTGGTGAATGTCGTCAAACAGATTGGTATTTGCACATCTTCCCGAAGTGGCTAGTGAGACTTTAAAACAATATCCTTGCAGCGCACGAACTTATGGTTTAGTCGTTCTTATGTAAGAACTTGTATAATAGTACATTCGTGTCAACGTTGTTTCTTCTACCCGGGCATTAATGCGGAAAAACTACATATGACAGGAAAATTCAAAGGTTTTTGTTAAGTTGCTAATTGTGAGACGTAAAGACCCTGTGTATCTCATGCTCAATGACTGTGTTGCAGTACGAGTGTCACAGAGGTGTTGAGTAAGGTTAGGTAAGGTGTAAGGTAGAGATAAGAGTAGGATTGAAAAGGGCAAGGATGTTCAGGCAGGCGAGAAGGGACGGAAGAAAACAATAATGGTGTTAATAATATTAATAATGAGCAAGCAGGTGGATTACCAGTTTGTACAGTCGGCCTCAGGAATTCGTACATTGAGCATTGGTTACGAGAGGTCTTTACTCTGCACATACTGTAGGCATTGTTCTGGAGAATGGTTCAATTATTAGGCAGATAGCACTACTAGAAAAGTTTGGTGTTAGGAAGTTACTGTACGAAATTTTCTAGTTGTTACGAATCATTGTTGTCACAGTAAGTGTATACGATTTCCTGAGGCCGACTGTACATACATACGTGGTGGGAGTAATTAGAGAGGCGGTGGCACAGTGGCTGTAAGGGGATCATGCACGGAGAGTGATAGAGTTCATGCCCAATTGTTCGAATTCCTTGTCATACATGTTATTGCAGGAAAATATGTGTGTGATAAGACCTTATCATACATTCTAAAAATGTTTCTCTTGTAATGATACAGAGTAATACTAGCCTATACGACCACCATATCATACACAAATACTATCATCTCTTACACCCTGCCCACCCCAAACCAATCTACAGAAACACACCCATACTCAAATCAACCACCAATTCATCAAAAAACTTAAGAACAACACCCTGCTGCAATGCACGACCCCCTGACATCCACCCATCAGAATCCTCCCTTCCCCGTGCGGACAGAGTCCACCTGGCCAGGCTGCGAAGCGGCCATCATCCGGCCCTTTTGAGATATCAAAAGAAACTAGATGGAGCCATCGCAGACACCTGTCCAGGATGCAACACAGCACCCCATTCTATTAAACACATTATGGAAGACTGAAACGCACACAACGACACTCGCCAACAACACAACATACACTCACTGAGGACATTGTGGGAAAGCCCAGTTCAAGCCATAGCCTTCCTCAAGAGCTCGGGGTTGCTCGGTCATACAGCTTGAGGAACTACAAAAACTACTTACCGAAGTAGTGAAGTTCCAGCAATTCTGTCAAACATTTTCATGAGATCCCCATCAATAATGAGGTCTTTCGATCCTGGTGCATCCTCAAGCACACGAACCAATCGATCTCGACTCAGACGACGTAAGATTTCGACATCCAGACCGAGACTCTGAGGTTCAGTCATCTTGCCTCTTTCTCTACCTCTCTTCAGTTGTCTGTTCCTCTTCTTCGTTTTCTTTCGTTTTTGCCGTCCCTCCTCTCTGTTTCCTTTCCCTTGTGAAACAAGTTTTTTTCTGGCACAGTCTTCTTTCTTCCCATTTATAATGTTGCCTCTTTATCACATTCTGTGGGAGAAATTTTGTACTGTTTCTTCAATATAACAAGGAATGCATCCTGCAGGTTTAACTTGAAGTACTTACTGTACAGTGCCGGACTAATGTTCTGTCCCGCAGACAGCCACAGTGCACCAACCTTCTGAACCACTTCAGGCTTAGACAACGAAACACCAGATTGATTTTCGGGACAGAACATTAGTCCGGCACTGTACATGACCTGGTAAACTTTACGATTAGCCACAGTGGCGGAAAAATCAATGTCCTTTTCATATACCAACACTTACCACACCAACATCTTCACCACCCACTACACATCACCATTAATCACATCTTACGTATTAATGAGTTTTATAAGTAACCTGGAGTTACCCTCGTCCACCAGCACACATGTATTAATGATATTAGTAGGTAACCTGAAAATACCCTCCTCGCCCACCCACTCAATCGCACACATAATACGCGATATCTTAGTGATGGGTAATGAAGATGTGCCCGAAGTATGCCAGGTGTCTTCCTGTCTACGTGCTGATATAAAAAGACAATAATAGGATAATGTTGATTTTTTCACTCCTTAAGGGGGAAGTCCAGTGTTGGTAAATCTGGAGCAACTGATTCCGCCAAATTATTCCAAGCAATAGAACACAATTATTTTTGTTCATATGGTCCTGTTTCCTGGCATACTTTGGAGGAATCAAGGCACTCCAATATAACAAAAGTGAATTACCTCCTTAAATCTTCCACATATAGATAGATAAATCTAAATTAAGTATACCATACTTCTAGACCTACCTAGTAGAAAAATTATTAGTAACTACAGTAATACAGTTAAGAAGAGCTACAGAAAATGTTTCCTTGATTATTTAATTGTAGGCTGTTTTTGCTTCATTACAGTCCATTTTGACCATGTTTGATTTTCCCCCTATATTTCCCCAGGTAATGCCATAGAAGAAATGTGTCTTGGAATGGTATAAATTAGTGGGTAAAGAGGGTAAAAACATTGTAATAGGAAATGGCAATATACTAAATAATTACCTAGTTTTCCCCCTGTTAGGTCCCGGTAATCTGCCCTGGTCTAGATTAGGTTAGGTTTGGTCAGGTAAAGTGAGGCTAGCTCAAGAAATTATAAAAAATAACTAATAACTAAATGGGGCTGCTCGGTCAGACAGCTTAAGGAACTTCAACAAAAATAACTAATAACTAATTTAGCATATTATTTATTTGGTAAAAGTAGAGAAGTACTCCATTTACTATATTGTATATTTTACTATTATTACCCACTATTTTAGACCATTCTAAGATACTTTTCATCTATGGCGTTTCTCTCGGTTTACAAATATAATTTGGAAATTAGTCTGACCTAACCTAATCTAGACCACAGCAGACTACCAAGACTTAACCTGGGCAGACTACCAGGATATAACCGGTGCAAACTATCATAAAGTGACCGGGGCAAATTCCCTGGACCTAGCCGGATGTGGTAACACTGCGCGGCCCTAGCCAAGAACGGAGTACTTCTCTACTAATACCATTTAATTGTTTGACCCCTCAATCCAGCCGCTTGGGGGTAAGGAATTAAACATGGGTCCAAAAATGCTTTGTCACACTTATATTTCAACATAATATGACACCAGGGAATGACAGATTATTCAAAATAAGTTGGTAAACCTTTTTTTCCATTTCTGTGGTCTTCTTAAACTTTACCGGAAACTTATTTTTAGCTGAATAACATTTAGACAAGATAGAGAAAAGGTGACATTTACAGTACACAAAACCAATAATGAATGCATTGACTGAAGAGGATTCATCTTAGAAAAGCATAATTTAAAAGAGAAGTACAGTTTCCTAATGGTCTCATAATGGAAAAACCACAAACTAACCTTCAAGTTTACTATTCAGGTTAAAATTGGTCATTTGCATTGGGAAGTTTCTACGAAAAATTAATTAACTTACGTATTTTGTTTACTATAATTTTTTTTTTTTAACTATGACATTTAGAAACACCTTTACTTCTTAATCACTCCCACCAGTCACCACTGGCTTACCTGGCTAGTTCAGTTGTTGTTGTTGTGTTTTCACTGTGTACCATGGGCGGAGCCGAGGAAAGCTGCTACCATGTTTGCAACGGCACCGATCCAAGGGAAATCACAACATAGCATATTACAGCACTATTACAGGCAAAATATACTGACTGACAATCAACACGGTTTTCGGCCAAAATAGTAACTACTCATGACATCTTGCAGTCCCTCAATGACACAAAAATTAGTGGACGGAAAAGTCTATGATTTTCACCCAGCTAAGTCTCGCGTTAGGATGAAGACTTATTAGTGCTTAAGACAGGAAAGTTATGTCTTAAACAAGACACAAAACTAGACCCATTGACAACATGAAGACAGATACACAGACAACAGATGCTATACAAAATCACAAACAAGTTAGTTGACATAGACAAAGACACATATCTACACCCTACAAGTATATGATCCACTAGAGGCAGCCACAACTTAAAATATCATGCATACCAGACAAGCACTGATATATTTAGGCACTCATTCTTTCCCTGCAGCATCCAAAAGTGGAATCATCTCCCATCTCACGTAGTTAATAGCCCTACTCTTGACACGTTTAGAAATCAGATCACCACCAATCATTACCTCCCCAATCCTAATCCTCAACCCGCAGTCCCTGACCCAATCCACCCTTATCCTAATCCCCTTCCTAATCCTCTCCTGGATCCTTAAATCCCCCTCACAACCCCCGCATATTATGCTGCCCATGAGCGGCCCTCTGCGGGACCCACAACCTGAACTTAAACTTGAATTAAATGTGGTTAAAAGCCACCCGGGCCTATTATTGTTGAATTATGCAAATGATTGAAGAAGGTCCAACGTGATTTCAATATTGTACTGTCATTCCTTACGTATCCAGCTTACGTTCAATTTGTCTCTTACATTTTCAATCAAGTGTGAATTAAGTCCCAGTTGATTGTCTGCAAGATTTTGCACATTTGTGATGGTAATGAAAAAAATATAAACGCTGTGCTAATACGTAACATGTTGGAAAAGAATAATGAAGAGAGACTGACTTGGCTACAGTGCATTGCTACACACACAGCCAATCAGTCAGTGTTGCCAGGTGCAGAAAAATATACTGTATCTGTTTTAGGATTTGAAGTCCACGCAGGGAAATTATGTAAAAATTGCTCAAGAGTAAACAGGAAAAATTCTACCAGACGATAAACCAAGACCGTCAATATTCAAGAAGAGTACACAGGGAATTATTAAGGTAAAAAAAAGGAAAATTGTGGTTGTTGAAGTTGAGGACATCTCGCCAAACAGACCTGGCAACACAGCCATTGAGTGCAGTGTTGTAGTGGCAGGGTGTTGGGGAAGATGTACTAAACCTTGAATCTTCTCTTATAATACATTTTTCCCAGTACGGATTATTTATATGTGTGTATGACGTTGACTTCACCCTTATTGCAGTATTTATCCGTTGGTTAATAAGGTAAGGAGGTAATAATGACAACAAAAGTAGAACATTTGAGACTAGAGGAGTGTTGTGTTCGTGGTGATACTTGCTGAGTTACGTGATTATATAAATACTTGGACCACATTTTGTAAGTGCATGACGTAAACCCGAGTACATAATATTATGATGCCCTGGTGACAATCATAATAAAGCTAAGTTAGTTGGTTAAAGCGTAGTTAGCATAAGGTGGTGACTGCAATATTAATTATGTCCTGTTTTTTGGCTAAGTTAGAGAAGGAAGAACCTTGATATCCTGATTATTGAAGGTTGTTTGACTGGTTCTACTACACTTATTGTTCTTTTGTTTATATTGTTTACTTAATCGGCTCTAATGGTGTGGATATGATTCAACTTTTGCCAATTTGGATGTAATATTTTGTATCTGTTCTAATACGTGAATATTGACACGATATGGTTGTGTAATTCCTTGTCTAATTTCGTCCACAATCAGTTTATCAGGTGAGGATGGGAAGGTGTTTGTTTTTCTGATGAAGTAGACAAATTGTAACCTTTCTTCCTTTATTTATAGGGAAACTTTCAGTGAAGGAACAAGGCATCAATGATATGCATGAATGATGATGTTATGTCATATGACCAACACATAATCCCAACACATAAATGTTAATTTAGGCCTACAACTGTAGAATTTTGCCAAATTATACAATAGCTGTGTTGAGGTACAAGTTTTGTGTGATTTTTTGGTTGGAATTGCCTTGAAATGCCTTTATTTCATTGTTTTTTTATCCATTGACTTTCAGAAATTATATATTTTGTTACTTTTCCTTTTCCCCTCCTACCCCTACAAGTTTTGGGTAGAGCATTGGGAATCGGGAATTTTGGGTGGGGGAAAACACGTTGAACCAACACAACCTTACCTAACCTAAACATAGACCTAACACTGACATCCTTGGGTCCTAACCCTGGTATCCTTCAGTCCTAATCCTAGCATCCTTCGGTCCAAATCCTGGCATCTTTCGATCCCAATCCTGGCATCCATCGTTCCTAACCCTGGCATCCATCATTCCTAACCCTGGCATCCTTTGGTTCTAACTCTGGGATACTTCAGATAAGAAGATCCATGTTGTGGCGTAATTACATGAGAGCGACAGCTGTAACCTTCATTGTGTATAATACGAACTACATGTTTGCTGACTCTCGTTAAAATACATTAGGAGACTTACAGTAGACCCTGGATATACAATGAATGAATACTGTACTTGTATCCACCATCACTTCATTTTACACTCAGTCACTCATTGAAGACCACTAAATGTTTTTCCAGGTTTGTGTTACACACAATACCATACACAATAAGTGATTTACTGAGCCTGTGCTGAAATGACATATGTGATAAGTTTAATCATCTTATACTGAAGGAATACTACGGTATAGCATTTTCAGTGGCATTAATTCTGTATTATTACTACATTAACATAATTTTATTCCAACAGATTGATGCTTTTGAGAGAAGTGAAAAAGGCATCATTGATAAAAAGATAATCTACAAGTGAATCTCTAAATTATTATATACCAGTATCTGCAGCCATGTCCAGTGTGCGATGGGGAGCACGGTCACTACAGAGGCTGCTCTCTATTAGAAATACAAAAATTTTAAATAGAAAGGGTAAGTAGAGAGTGGTGGGAAGCTAAGGTTACTGGACTAGCTTGTTATAGTAGTAGATATAGAGTACAGTATGTTTACACTATTTTAACTGTCTTAATTAAAGAACACTGTACAGTGATTGGTGCTTTCTCCCTTACTTTAAAGTAGGGCTCAGTATCAATGACTTTACATTCATTACTTTAACTCTGTCTTAAAGAACACTGAAACGTGGCATGTGCACAAAGACTGGTGCTTTCACCTTTCCAATTCTATTATACTTAAAATTTATACTGGATTTGAGGGCAAACACCATTGTTTAGGGGTAAAAAGAATCTAATATCAATATACCGTATAAGCCATTGGTAGTTTAGTATAAGGAGGGGAAGTGATATCTGTTGCTCATACATAAGCTGCACTTAAATGATTTACCTCTCCTCGTTTGCAACATTTGTCTCATCGAAGCCTAAATATGTTTTGTATAGGACCCATTTATTTTATCTGTATTATTTCTAACACTTGGGCAATAATATACAGTAGCTATGTTTACTAGCATGTATGGGAAAAATTTGCAATACTAAAGGATACTGGGATAAACTTATGGAAATAGGCCTATGTCTGAAAAATTTACCATACAGAGGTGCTCGTGCAATTGTTCAGAATATCCCACCTGACTGTATGTGATTTACACTTTAAATATTGAATGATGATGAAAGAAGACTATCCGAGACCTGGAAGACTCTTTTGGATAAGGAGAAGGTGATACAGAGTTGGGACAGCAAGCATTCAGTCCTTCACAATTGTTGCTTGTGACGAGAATTCTTATCATCCGCGGTTTAAGGATTAGTACAGCACATCAAAATGAGGAGGGAGATGGTAATGTGGGTTCTCAAAAAAAAAAAAAAAAAAAAAAAAAAAAGATGGAGATTAAGAATTGTAATGTCTTTGCAGGTGTGTTATGTGTGGGAGTGGTGGAGCAGCAGACGCATGAGTGGTCAGTACTACTAGTACGACCGCATAGTACAACTCCACGTCTCTTCCAGTCGTCCACAGGTCCTCCTTCTGATGGCAATGGAGGTGGTGGCGATGACAATGACAAAGAAGCACAAAAGAGCCGTAATGAAAAGAACCAGTTATGCTGCCCCAAGTGTGGAAACCCTTGTACTCATGTAGAGACATTTGTGTGTAGGTATCTTGTTGATATATGTCATACAGTATAACATCCATAGAATAACATTGTTAGTAAAATTGGCTCTTCAGAGGCTGCTCTAAGAGAGGCATCCTCACCTTAGACTTGGAAAAGATATATCAGAAATGTTCATTATAAATTGCAGTTTTGCCTCGAGGGGTGGGGAGGCTCTAGTGCCAGAGGTAGAAAAGGAAAGCAGAAATACCTAAAGTAAGGACAGAGTACCAAGTGAAGTGGGTCACACACAGCCTCCCCCCCATAAGGTCTTGCATCCATGACCAAAGTCCCTTCACTTAACCTTGGTGAAAGGAGCCATTCCATGGACACTAAAGCTAAAACTGGGTTGCCAGCCTTAATGTCCACTCTTGTCTATCATGTACCAGTTCCTTTGTTTCATTCATATTTACTCCACGTTTTCTTACTCAATCACTCACCATATCATGCCATCTTCTCCTTGGTCTTCCCCATCTTCCCTCCCTTCAAAATCACTCTCATACACCTTTACCACTCTTGTATCATCCATTCTTTCAACATGCTCATACCACCTCATAATACTTCTTCCACTTTCTATTCTGTGTTACTGACCTGTACGGATATCTCATTTTTCAGCATCAACCCGATTTGTGAAGTGCGAAAAATGTCACCATTTCTTCGTTCTCTTGTCTGAGGTTGACTCAAAGAGGAAGAAAAAGGAGACTAGAGAAGACCCAAAGGCCACTTTCAACCGTAGACCTCCTCCTCCACCCAAGAAGGTCAGAGTCTCATAGTTTTATGATATGTCACACATGCAGTATACATAGTTCTTTTTTTCTTATGCATACCTTGCATATCAAGGGAAAGATCCACTTCCGTCCATTCCCTAGCATACCCAACACTTGAACTCTCTAATCCACATAATCTCCCACTTTCAATTGTCTTCATTTCTTGCACTAACTATGCTTACAGTAGGTGCACTTACATGTTTCCAGCTCTTCAGTTGCTTTACCATCAACCTTCAGCTCTGCTTAGTCTAGCTATGCCTCTTTGCTAATTGCCCTTTAAATTGTTTTCACAATATTCTCTCTTAATTATTACCTACCTAGATGTGGGTAATACTTTATGAGTTTTGGAGCCCCATCAGACCTGAGCCAATCCATTTTCTCACCAGCTATCCCTCCTTTCATTCTTTTTCCTTCATGATTGCTGTCCCTCCCCTCTTATGATGCAACATCTTTATGGCTTTGCACAGTCTTCTTTCTTCCCCTATTATACTGCTTCTCTTGTAGCACCACAGATTTTTACTACAATCTCTATAACTGCTATTGTAGAGATTGCCAGAAAGGACTAAAATATGAGAAGAAAAAATGCAATTATCACATTAGACTATCTGTATATTATTAATTAAATCTTTTATTTCTATCCAGCACTTTATTGTCCTCTTTATCCTTCATTGAAAATGCCCTAATATTTTTCCAAGCTTATGTGATTCAATGGGCTGTATGTAAGAACATTCATGGTGTTGACGATGGCGTGGTAACAGTACCATGGCTCTGTTGTTTGTCTATGGAGTCTTCGTACCGCTACCATATCATCGTTAACACCATGAATATTCTTTCATACGGCCTATTACCTTATAAAGTGACATAATCCTGTGTTGTAAATTTAACAAGTATATTTGATCAATTTAGGACCTCTAGTACATCAATAAATATCTTATTCCTTTTTAAATTTTAGATATACGAGTACCTGGACAAGCATGTTGTTGGCCAGGAGAGAGCCAAAAAAGTGCTGAGTGTTGCAGTATACAACCACTACAAGCGCATTTACCACAACATACCTCAAAGCAAGTCTGATCCCCTGCCCTTGGATGCTTCCTCTGCCACTACCATTCCCCATGGACTCACCAACAGGGGTAGGGGTCAGTAAAAACGGTCTTTCTGGTACAGGGATAGGAATCTATATTAACATTGAATCTGGTTGGTCAGCTGTGACAGATTATTGGCAATTAATATTTTTATATTGAAGGCTTTCCAGTATTTACAGTACGTAGTGTGCAAAGACAGATTAAAGTGCAGCATTTTAATTTCAGTTGTGTGCAGTTGAGTAATGATAGCTCCCAGTAAATGGTACATTCTTATCAGTAGATCTTTTTTGCCTTCTCTTCTTACACTGCACCTACTATGTGTTTCACAGGCCGCCTTATATATATATATATATATATATATATATATATATATATATATATATATATATATATATATATATATATATATATATATATATATATATATATATATATATATATATATATATTTTTTTTTTTTTTTTTTTTTTTTTTTTTTTTACAACGACGTGTTGGATTTGCCTCATAGTCTGGGAAAGATAGTTTTAGACCTGCTAGTTTTCACAATTTCTTTAATTATATATTTTTTGCAGACTTTAATAATGACCAATATGAATTGAATTTTAGTGATATGTTGTGAAATTGATGTTTTAAAATATGGTAGAGTCTTGGAATTACATGAGAAATTCATTACATGAATTACATAATTAATGTTAGTAGAAAAATTACTTTAATTCTGTCAGGTTCTGAAAAAAATTACATAATAAAATAACATCAGAAAACTAAGAGGAACAACCATAGTAATGTAACAGAAGGACTGATTATGTGATGCACCTGTCCAACCAAGGGAGGAAGTGAAAATATCCATTGGTTCATATAACTGATTATCTTATGAAATCCTGACCTTACCACAAAAACACAGTGTGATATACAGTAGCTACCAATACAAACCCTTTATATCACCCATTATGCTGGAGGTACTGGAAAGTATAAATACAGTAGTGTGAAATAATAATATAGTGTAGTTAATGCTTTTTTTTTCCCCATAAATGCTTAGTTTACTCTTTTTTCTATTCTGGTGTAGCCATTTCTGACAAGACTAATATTTAGCATTTTGCCTATTGCTGCTAGAAATTGGAACATTAGGTAGGTGCAGCATATATTGTAATTGATGACACAATACCTCCTTGCATGCCCACTTGTTCATAATAGTTGTGCTTTACTGAATTTATTTTAAGCAGATTTCTAGTTTCTTGTATTTACACTTTTAAGTTTGTGAGTTAAGATTTTATAACTTGAACAGCTACCGCTGTCTGAGATGGTATATCAATGCATTGCTTTAGTCGTGAGTTGTTATTCGGTTACTTTAATATAGTACTCCGTTGATCCTTCACTAGATTTGCTACACATTGCGGGGATCAGCCAGAGTCATGCACTGGGAGTTGGGGGCTTCCAGAATACAGGAGACCACTCCCAGCAGCAGCATGACTCACAGGAGCAGTTGGATGGACAGGGTGGAGCAAAGCAGCAAGCAGGAGGGGTAAACTCTCATGGCTCAGATATCCTAGATGCCACCACACACAAATTACAGTTGGAAAAGAGCAACATTCTTCTTCTCGGACCCACTGGATCAGGTATGTAAGGTTATGAGCAAGCTATATGCCGTGTATGATTTATATGCACTTTTTGAAAAATATCCTTTCAAAATATATTTGTAATGAATATTTTACGAATGTGAATGGCATATACTTTACTGGTATATTTACGTTGATATTGTTGCGAAATTTAAGGAATCCTGTATTGTTGTTGTAATTCCATACCTAATAATTTTCACCAGGCAAAACACTGCTGGCCCAGACCATAGCTCAGTGCTTGGATGTTCCCTTTGCCATATGTGACTGCACTACACTCACTCAGGCTGGATATGTTGGAGAGGACATTGAATCCGTAATAGCCAAGCTGCTCCAGGATGCTAACTATAATGTGGAGAAGGCACAGACAGGTTAGTGTGCAATTTTTTGTATACAGAACTGTATAAGAATGAAAGAATTGCTTGGCTACAGCTTACTGGGCCCAAGCTGTCATATGGCTGGAGGCATTTTATTGACATTAGAACAGAAAGAGGAGGGACAGCAAGCACAAATAAGAAAGAATGGAAGGGACAGTTTCAGAGCTAAAATGGACTGACAGAACCAAATGGACATCACAAGCCCTTAAGTATTACCCACATCTCTGCTGGCAGTAACCTCCTGTAGGATTTTAATATACATATTAAGTATAGCACAATTGTAACATTATCCAGTTATTTTATCCAAAATTACACTTGATCTATGAGATGCTATCACATTAGCTGACTCAGATTTAACTGCATGGAATTGAAAGCTTTTAATGTTTGAGTGTATTCCATTATACAGTAGTTATATTCAGCACTCAGTTTATTTATGTGCATAATTATGTTTCTTATTGGGTTGGATAATGTAAAGAGAAATGAAACTAAGTTCATTTGATTTCCTGCTTTCTCTCCATTTATTCCTCCAAGCCTAGCCAACTTGGAACGTACAGTATACATGGAATCCTTACAAATCCTTCAAGCCCAATCCTTACTTATTTCCACTACACTTACATGCTACAGATAATCTTGTATTTGCTTATATCTATAACTAGACATGAAAGCATACCTATGTATAGATCAAATTTATTATGGTAATTATATTTAACATATTTAACATATAGTTTAACATATTTTTGCTTATTTTTAATCTTATAAATTACCAGCTTGTGTCTGTGTTAACACTGCATTGATCCAAATGAATATGAAATCCTTGTATGGTATATTGTGTGTATTTCCGTATAGCAATGTGAAAACAATTTTTTTATGGAACAGGAATCGTGTTTCTGGATGAAGTGGACAAGATTGGTGCAGTTCCTGGCATTCATCAGCTGAGGGATGTTGGTGGTGAGGGTGTACAGCAGGGAATGCTAAAGGTCAGTATACCATAGTACTTTTGTTTACTGTATAATGTTTATAGAGATTGGTTGTAAAGAATGTGATGATAAAATATCAAGTTTTATGACAAATGTAGTACCGGTAGATAATGAGAAATAGCAAGCTTTGAAGGAAGAATAAAGACATACGGAATTATTATAAAGTTCAAAGTGATAGTCCAAAGTGATAGGACCAAATAAATGTGAAAACCATTCAGGCATTGTCTACATTTTCTGCCAGCAACTTTTTGTACCATATACCGTATTCGTAAAGAATACAGAGTCCCTGTTATATCATCAGCTTGGAAACTACAATCACAGTCTTAGTTACTGTACATTTCTTTCTCAACTTGTACTTCCATAGATTTCTCTCACTTTATCAGCCTTTAATGAGTATTGTGTGGAATTATGGTATTGTTCAGTTATAGACATAACCATCATCTTTTTTCCTGTCCAGTACTTTTAGCATTGTTGTTTGTAAGTAATACAAAGGCCTATGATTTATAGTGATGGTAAGTTTTGTGAAAACAGTGCAGTCTGTCTGCCTTGATGGGTGTTCTTTATTAACAAAATATTGCCTCTGACAGATGCTGGAAGGAACAATTGTGAACGTGCCTGAACGAAATTCACCACGGAAGTTAAGAGGAGAGACAGTGCAGGTGGACACAACCAACATCCTCTTTGTAGCTTCTGGGGCATTCAATGGACTTGATCGTGTTATTTCAAGAAGAAACAATGAAAAGGTTAGCATGAATCCAGTTCAGGTTTGGTTTTGTTGTTTTGAAAGTTCATATTGTCTCCTGCAGTAGTTTTGTACTAATAGATATTTAATAGTATAATTTTTCATCATGCACTACATCTTTGGGTGTAGGGATATGGCAGCCTCATCTCCCTTCATATATGGTTGCCTTATGTATGGTAAAGGCAGTCTTTGAAGATTAAGTAAGCCCCACCACCAACTTCCTTTGAAGGGAAAGAAAAATATAGCTAAACGAGTCTGAAGAGGTAACGCTTGAGTTTCCTCCATTGATCATTCCGATTGGAGGTTTCTGAGAGGGAAGAAGGCATTATGGTATTAGATTGATTCATAGATACACACACACTTTATCATTCATATATTTCCAGCATTGAAGTATTCAGTAATGTAAAATTATGATATTTATTGGAGCAATTTTATTGTTTCAATTATGTAACATCTCATCCATTTGAAATCATAACACTAAGCAAACATAACTGAATTAGTACCGGTATGCACTTCTATTATGCCATCATAATTCATTTCAAATTTATGTGAAATGGAAACTAGTATGATATGCTGAGGGGAGAGAAAAAATCTGGAGGATGGAGGAATGGTTGTACAGTCACGGCCATAATTCCCTTTCCACCCTCTCGGCCCCTAAATGTAAATGTGACACCGTCGCACCTGGGATCTGTCAAACGTAGTGCCCTGAGACTACTCTTTGCCCATACCTCTCACTCTCTCTCTCTCATTATTATTGGATTGGATGGAGGGACGGGGTAGATGTATAATATATATATATAGATAGAGAGGAGGAGAATTTATTAATTATTAACGGAATGTTTCTTCCTTCATTCCCTACTAACTTTCCTCTTTCTCTCCCTCTCCTACCCGTCGCTACTTCATTAAACCTCTCTCCCCTTTCTTATACCATGCCTTTCATCTTTCATTCTTTCCTCATTCTTGTTCCTATTTTCTTTCTCTGATGGTAGAAATGAGTGGTAGATTGAAACAGATGAAAAGGAGAGGATGAGGTGTAGAGAGTGTTTCAAGTAATGGCTCCTTGGGGAGTTGGCGTAGTGGCTAGTGAAGAAAGTGAACACATCACTCATAGTTTTTATCCTCACTTTTTCACTTATCAGTTAATAATAGAAATATGAAAAGACAAGGGAAGACATACTATGAGTGAGAGAATATGAGATGGGGAAAAGGGGATGAAAGTATATGACAAAGAAAGACACACGTGTTTTCGTGTGTGTGGGGAAGAGGAAGGGGAGTAGAGAATGAAGGAAGAAACATTCCCTTAATTGATAAATCCCCCCCCCCCCTCTCTCTCTCTCTCTCTGGTCACATTGATTGTTGAAGGGATTAATAGGAGACTGTGGACAGCTGCAGGTTCAACATGGGAGTGTGAATGTGCACTCAAGTATGCCACATGACAAAGCCACACACACGTGTTTTCATGAGTGTATGTGTTTGTGCGACGCACAAATCATATGGTGACCACTGCACCTGAACCTGACTAATCTCTCATTACCCTACCGCTTACCGTCGTTTGCATATTTCTTTTTTTCGTCGTACACTTTCATCCATTTTTCCCCATCTCATATTCTCTCGCTCACAGCAGGTCTTTTGTCCCTTTTCCTTGTGGGTGCAACAAAACGAGAAAGGGAGAGAAATGTATGGAACATAATAAAAAATATGAAAGAAAGATATATGCAATGAAGGGAAAGCAGGAAGGTAGCTAGAAATAAGTCAGGTCTTGGTGTTTGCAGGGTCCTGGGTGTGTATTCATCTGTATGTCTTGTGTGACAGTAACCACCCACCTAGGAACCTCTCTCTCTATCTCTCAGAGAGTTGGAACAGACATTATGCATTTCAATAGTGTGGAGAGGGGACGGGAGCAGAAGAGATTTGGGTGGGAAATGGGGAGGTATAAGAGAGAGGAGAGAGATTACGTGTATGAGGGAAGGAAAGGCTTGGACAGAAAACAGGTGTAGGAAAGGAGGGGAGAGGGGCTACTCCTTAGGTCTTTTGTACTTATCATTATAGATAGAAAAGGAAGGGAGGAAGAAGAGATGAAGGAAGGAGATAGTAGAATTTCAGTTCCTCTAATGTGACTCGCTCTCTTTAAACTTTTTTCCATCTTCCATTCTTTTTTTTTCCGCTTTTTATCTTTTATCTTTTCATACTTTACTATCCTTCCTCGACATTGATAGAGAGTTAAGTCAAGAAATTAATGAATGAGAGATAACTGAGATTGGAGAAAGACTGAGATTATTAGAGATAGATAAACAGATGAATAAGAGAGACAAGGAGAGTACACCTAGGAAAGGAAGAAAGAAAGGAAGGGAGAGAAAAGGTAGTGAGATAGGAGTGAGGTAGAGGTTTGACAGGTCAGAGGAGCGATGTTGTCACTTCTACACTTACCCACCTAGAAGGTGGAAAGGAAATTATGGTCGTGACTGTATATGCTCACTATATTTTCTTTGTTTAGTGATCAAATTATATTATTAGGCTATCAACTGTGAACCTGTTTATGTACACCAATGTGTGTACAGTACAATAATTAATTTTAGCTGTTCTTGGCTCATACTAATATGTACAGGTCCTTTAATTGTAGCAGTCCATGTGCTGTCATATAAAATTAGACTTTTGATATAAATAAAACTTCAGTGTATAAGAAGTAATAGAGTATATTTTAGACTGATTGTGATTATTACTTGAAGGATGAGGCTATTTACAATAGAAAATGGATAGTTTACTTGCACTGTAAGGTTAAAGTACACATCATAATTCATTATGGTAATTTTGCTTACAATCATGAAGTTGATTTCATGTTGTACTGGACTACAATATAGCCCAATGATTTCGTACTAGTGTTAGTGTTTTCATAATATTATCCTGTAGTCACTAGCTGAGGTTTACAAGAGAAAATATTTTGCCAAAAGACACCCTTGATATGTACAGTTGAGCAAGTAGAAAGTGCAAGAAAAATATGAGTGTATATAACAATATCTTAAAGTTCTTTGTAGTAAACCCTGGTATTTTTATCAGTGAATCTCTAAGACTCCAGAGCCAATGTAAAGTGGTATGTGACTGACTGAAAGTTTGAGTGGTAGCCAGATGTGGCCATATATATACTCATATTGTACTTGTTCTTAACACTATGATAAAAGTTTGTAATGTAAGTGTTTGTACCCCATATTTATAGAGCTAGTTGTAAAATCCTTATTTTCTAACTTGAGTTTTATCATATTTTCTATATTTTATGCAACTGCTTATTTTCTTTTTCATGCTGCAGTTTCAAGTAAGTCTAGAATTCCAACTTGTTTTTCCTTTTCTTTTAGAGAGGTGAAAAGAGTATAGTGTCCAAACATGCATAATACAGTATTGATATTCATTGGATGGAATAGAGAGTAGTGTGAATGACATAATCAGTCCCCTACCAACTCCTTGTAGCTTCAGTTCCATTGTAGTAGTTCACTTGTGTTTCAGTGCCTTTGGGAGGATTATGTATATGTAGTCGGGGCATATCCCAGAATCCAGAGAGAGAAGGTTTACAAGTGACCAGTTTCTCCCCTCTTTTTCACACTTGATTGTTTTCTTTATTCTATGGAGAAATTAGTGAATCAACTCATCACTTTTAACAATCTTAAAAGTAAATTAAATAGATAATTTTGCAGTGTCAATACTGGACATTAGTTTACTGCACACTTTGTTGAAACTTTTCACAATTAATTTAACTAAAATGTATCATGTGTCACTGATGAATGTACATTGTACATCGACGCCTGGCAACCTACTTTTCCAAGTACAGTATTCTTTTGCTGTAGTTCTATTCTTTGGTAGTTTTACTAGTGACTGTACTGTGGTATTGTACAATTATTTTTAACCCTTTTAGCTCATCTGCCATACACACCATTGAACAGCATGTTTCTTACTATGGTACAGGATCTCATTTATTCTAATTTTTGTTGGGTTAGTTTTTATTACACTGCATAACTTGAGGCAGAAGTAGAACACTACTTATTACTGTTGGGGAATACAAGTATATACTGTATATAACCTCAACCACACATGAAGTAAGTACTGTGTGAGATTACAACTTAAATAACAGTCATGGTGGGTAAAATAAATGCTGGCCATTTTATGTTTATAATGCTAATTTTATGGGTAATGAAGATTACTGTACTCTGTGTCAGGGCTGCTTGGCCAGACAGCTTGAGGAATTTCAACAACTGTACTCTGTGTGTACTGCTGCCACTAATTTCCTCTGAATTGTATATTTTAAACAAGTATATGCAATATAACACTTGTTATTTACATTATGTTGGACATGTTGAATACAATAAGCAACAAGGTGTCATGGATCTTGGATATTTAGGACAATGTGTATGTACTGATTTTTCTATTGACTATATTTATATTTATATATATATATTTTTTTTTTCCTAAGCATTCCAGTCTTATGCAATCCCTTTCCAATATCATGTCTTTCTAACAGTACCTAGGGTTTGGTATGGGCGGAGGGTGGAGTGGTCGACGTGCAGTCCAGCAAGCAGACACAGCCCACCAGACAGCCTCCACTGATGCCCAGGAAGACAACCAAGAGAAAGATGCTTTACTGGGAAAGGTTGAGGCAAGGGACCTCATTGATTTTGGCATGATTCCAGTGAGTATTGTGAACATGATGCTTATAGGGCTTCTGTCCTGACAAATTTTTTAATATGTTTTATCTTTTGGATGCTCATTTAGATTTTGGGCCAGTTCTTGAAAAATGTCAATTCTCCTTGTGCAGGAAGAAGCAAGAACTACTCTACCCACTATTATTTAGCACACCTTCACTCTCTTGTCGGAGTTAAATTATTTCCTTCCAGGCATTTTTCTTTTGACCACCACTGTCTTCCACATCCCAGTATTGGTCATTTCCTTATATCACACACCTTGTCAAATTTGTGACCACTCACTGATTTTGTCCTGCATTTCCTGCCAGCAGTATTGCATCGTCTGCATATAGGCATGTTAAAATCTTCCTCTCTATTCCCTTCAATTCCAGCCAAACTCCTGTACCCATTGATCCTGCCCTACATTTCTTTTCACTCCATGCAAGTAAATATTAAACAGCCAGGGCAAATTGATGTAACTCTGTCTCAGTCCTATAGTGACTACTCTCCGACCTTCACAGAGGTAAACCTTTCAATTAGTGAAGACGTGACCATAATGTTCAAGATTATTAAAAAGTATTAAGTATTAATAGCAGTTAGAGTACAAATTTCATGTTTTTACATGCCATGAAATATATATACTGTACAATATATTTTGTTACAGGAATTTGTGGGTCGATTCCCAGTACTGGTACCATTCCACTCCCTGACTCGGGACATGCTGGTGCGCATCCTTACTGAGCCCAAGAATGCACTTATTCCTCAATTCCAGATGCTCTTTGGCATGGATAAGGTAAGACATGCATATTGCTGTAAATAACTACATAAGCATCATCATTATCATCATCATCAATATGGTTACATACATTTTTCCCCTTTCCCATTATGGTACAACACAACACAAAAGCATCTCTACACTATGTGTATCAAGCTACATGTACTTAAAACCATCATATTGCACTGTTATGAAGTAAGACATTTTCATTTGAAGTACAGTATTGGAACCAGTGATGAGATGTTATAAAAATTATGTTTTCTGTGACTTGCAGTGTGAAAATGACTTGATGGGCTGCCAGGCTTATTATTATTGACTATGTGAATGTAGAACAGATCTTGAACAGTTGCACGTATCATACTGTATATTATATGTACAGTCAGCAAAAAAAGTTTCGTTACCATCCCTAAAACAGTGTGATGTAATGCTGGTACGACTGACTGGTGAGTGTCGTACCTCCGCCACCCTCCTTCCTCCATAAGTCCTTGCCCCTGGCCACTGCCCCTCAGTGTGTCATGGGCAGCCAAGCAGGAATGACGTTCTTTAAAGCCAGTGCTATTTTTTTGGGGTATTTCACGGTTATTCTTGTTCTAAAATACTCAAACGCTTTTCCTTATGTTTAATAATGAATAGTTAAATAATAAGAGTTCTTCAACACTCAAAATTTAATTTAAAATCAGCTAAACTTTTGATATAAAAAAGTTGACACTGCCGGGGCAATGACGATAGCCGTCCAGCATGTCCTGGATGACACAAGTCACAGCTGCATGTCGGCAGAGTACCAACCCTACCGGGCTTACCCATGTTAAAATTAACGTAGGGGTGGTAACGAAACTTTTTTTGCCGACTGTACACAGTATGTGTGTGTTTGACTCGCCATATGTTACTGAACAATGAGAATACAGTATATATATTATTATATTGTAATTTGGAATTTCCAAATCTTGTTTTAAGTGCATATATTTTTGTACACTAATTTGAAGTCATTTTACTACATTTGTAGAGTAAATTTAAGCCTAATTGGAGTTTTGTTATACAGGTTGAGCTGGGATTCACCAAAGAGGCCATGGATGCCATATCACAACAGGCTATGGAGAGAAAGACCGGGGCCAGGGGACTACGCGCTATTATGGTAAGTATTGATAGTACATTTGGCAAGCTTCATTTTACAGTATGCTGTACTGGTAATTTAGGATTGTTGGGTAGTGGGTGGTCTGATTCTACAGGATATTATAATAAGATAGGCTATGAGGTTATTAATGATGACCATCTTCACAGGAAACTCTACTGCTGGATTCAATGTTTGAGATCCCAGGCTCAGACATTGTGAGTGTTCATGTGACTGGAGAGGCAGTGAGGGGGGAAGCAGCCCCTATTTTTGTCCATGGCCAACCCATCCCTTCAGAGGAAGATTCCCAAGAATCCCAGGCTGAAGAAGAACAAGCACTTGCTCAGGCAAAATGAGGTTTAAATAGGACCTAGGCACAGTATAAAACAATCTAGGCTTGTTGAAACCTTTTATATTCCCTTGGGAACACAAGTTCTTTCAGGAAATTGCCACATTAAGGTTCATGTATATATATTATGATAAGGGTGTGTGCAAAATGTGTAGTAGTGGGTTAGCATGAGGTGCAAGTAATGTTAATAATACTTAATATTATTGATGTATGTGAAATGCATAGAGTTTGCTTGTGAAATAAGGAGTAAACAGTGTCATGTTAATACCAGGTACAATATAAATACTTATTCATTTGGAAATTCCACCAGGAAAACACGTGATGGGATTCTTGCAAACTTCTAAGGAATGGCAATAGCCAATGGGAAACCCCAGAGGTCCCCTGAGTGGGAAGAAAAGTGACTCGTTAATATTGAGACCTTTAAACTAGATGGACATTTAATTTTTTCCAATTCCATAGTATACATCAAAGTAAAACAACAGAAGTATAGTACACAGCTGATGGGGTTAACTCCATTTCTACAGTTTACTTGTTTATCAGAGAATAATTGACATTCTTCACATAAAGAATTTTTATGGAAAATCTGTACATACTGAGTCACAAATCAATGCAAAAATAGACCCAAGTCATTAGACATCCATAATTTTGTGAAGTGGTGAGTTAAACATGAGAATTTCAGTTGGTACAGCCACATTTGCTTGTGGAAAAACTCATACAAATACCTAAATGGACGAAGGATAGCTAAACCAAGCTCCAGAGGAATGTAGTAGGTCTGCTCATCATGGATGGCATGCTTTCCTCCAGTGATAAAAAAAGAATTTTTGATACAAATCTGAAAGAGACATTGGTCATTGAGCATGGATATAGTAGAAACTTCATTGATGAAATGTTACTGAATGCCAGGTCTGTCTATCACTCTACAGCTCTGATGCCTCCAGGAACTTCTCTTTATAAAGTGGCCACTACAGAAAAGTCTCCATTTTTTTGTGTTCCAGCACTCCCTTATGTGCTCTTAGCCTCCTACACCCTGTTCTCTCAGCTGAAGTATGGTCTGCCTCTCACACCAGGTCTCTCAACCTCATCCACTTTGGTGAACTCCTCATCTTGCATTTTCTCCACATGTCTAAACCTCTTGAATTATTAGGCTTCTTCCTCAACATCATTTGCCGACTCACCCAGCCCACATCTCATCATTATCCTAAGTTTGTTTCAAGTGACTACAAATTATGGCTCATGATCAGAGTGGTAATTCCTTTAGCCATATTATGTTGCATTCAGGGTATTTGTGTGAAAGTATTAAATTTTTTGCCAATGTTTAGAAAGATGAGGGCTAAAGGCAAGGTACCAACATAACTCAACTGTTAAGTGAAAAAAGATCAAGAGTGGTCTATATTCATGTCCAATTTCATTCAAGATGCCTAGACACATTGCATCTGTGAGATGTTTGGTTGTAAATATTACTATAAAAGTTTAATATCAACAGAATTTTTCAGCAGGTCCTTTTACTCTTATTATGTATTGTACATTGTCAGTGCAAGTGGAGGGACATTGTAGAAAAATGTGGACATGGTGTCCATAGGACATATATTTTTATCTAGTGTAATCCAAAACCATATTGCCCATGATTGATTGAAGCTCACCACCCACAGGTAAAAGTCACGTTCCATGCGGTCAGAAGCAAAGTGAAAGTAGTGATGTTGACTGAGGATATTTACCACTAGTCATAGAAAAGGATAAATCTCTTGAGGATATAAATATATTTAAGATAAAAGAAATATAAAATTTAAAGCCGATCCACCTAGGAAGTACAGTAACTTTAATCCACCTCAGCACCTCCAGCCTGCATAATTGGAGGGTTCAATACCTCACTCTAGTATGCAATAATGAAACTGAGGAACAATACAGTATATTTGTATATAGTATGTAGGTAAAACCAATGACAACACTTTGAATATTACAGTATAAAAGGTATAATTAAAATTGGGTAGCTAGTAATAAATAATTGGCTTGAATGAATGACATGTACTATTTTATGTCTAGCTTAAAGTACTGTACATTTTTTTGCTTGGTTTTGCACCCTTGAAATAATAATTTTATACATATTGGTTTCTATTATTGTGTAAATAAATTTCCTAATTATTAACTTCTTATAACATGTTAATATTCAAGTTTTACCTTTAGAGAGTTTTGGGGGGGGTGGAAGATAATTAGTTAGGGTAGATTCTACCATTTTTCACTATTGTATATCCTCCCACATACTGACTAGGTGAAAAACACACATTGACATAGGTGAATAAATTAACTGCTAATGTGGAAGAATCAGAAAAAGACCACACTCTTGCTTTTCCCAATTCTGTGCTCAGTTTATGCTTTTACTTATCCTATGTATTGTATTACATGATCCTTGCTATTGCCATATCCAAGGTGAGGGACGGTGAAGTGGATAAGCCCGGTGAACGGTGCCCCCTGGAAGTCATTTTTTATTTGCCTTATTGTATGTACAGTAACTTAAAAAAGTATAAGAACTATTTTTATGGTAAACAATTTGAAAAATCAGCGATGTGATTTGAAACACGCCTTAGACCTTGTAGAACATGTTGGTAGCCCTGAAGATCTCATGTGACCTTTATGTCTCAGTTCTCTACTGTTAAGATGAATCAGTGCTTCTTTTAATATTGGTGTATTATTATCCTGCAGGACAATGTTTGGAAACGACAAGCTGTCTTGTAATTTCAGCATTATTGTTGCCCTGCAGGTGAAGTGCTCTGAGGCTTTGACGTGTTTTTTGTGAAGTTTCCATTGTGAATGTTTCTTACCATCTCGACTCCGACAGAGAGCAATGCAAAATGTGAAGCACGAACTAAAAAAGTCTGAAGGAGACTGTTCAACTAGAATCTTTAAGCATAGCACTGTTTTGTTGGCTTGACAGGCAGGGCCTGCGTTTGTATGGCCTGCTTAATACTGGTAAGGATTTATCAGAGTTGTGATATAACATTTCTTATCACATTTTGAAAATCTGAAAGTGCTGCTACAAGCCAATATTAACAACTTCGGATATCACTCTATGTGTACCACCAACCTTACCGAAAACACACAAGTGACCCACTACTTACGATTGCAAAACTATCTATCCCCGGAGTTTCGTTATTTTTTTAAGCTACTGTACTTCAGCATTTATATTTGTTAGTAACTGCAATTAAAACAGCAGGATATGTGCAATAATTTCCCTTGAAATTAAATAATTGTACACAAACTAATGTGGTAATTTTTCCAGTATAATTTATTAATTAACTTAGATTGGCATTGTATTTTATTTTTATTGTCAAAAAAGTTTCCATTTTTTTTTTCTTTTTTTAATTGTGCTATGTTCATAGCATGAATGCCATTTAAATTTTTTAAGCTGACCACATTTGGTCAAACATTTGGTTTGTATTGAAGTATTTGATGAATTAATTTTGAAGTAATGATGAAATCACTTACAGCTGAGCAGCAACATTTTCCTGAAAGGAATCTGTTGATAAACTTAATTTGAATAGAGAATGTTTTTACAGTAGAAAGTTATGTACAGTTACTATTATGGGGATAGGCTCATATGTCATCTAATAGGGGTATGCTTGTATATACTGTAATAGGTTAGGCTATTTTGAGGGTTGATTGAAATTACTTGCCTCCATACCTTTGGCTTTTTATTAAGCTAAGTAGTCAGAGCATTGATTTCAGTGCTGCAAGAATACAACAGTAGATAAAAAATAAATTTATACAGAATCTGAAAACTTTGTGTTCTTTTAACACGGGTGCCATCATGGAGACATAACTAGTTATGTTCAGAGTGGGAAACCACCATTGTCCTGTTCTTTTGGTAGTGAATAAAGATGTCAAATTAAAGACATTTTTTTTAACCCAGGAAAGTATTAATTAATAATAAAGAAAACTTTACAATGCCTCCACAGGAGATTATCAACTGTCCCACTTTTCCTTCCATTTCCTTGCTTGCTGTCCCACAATGCTGATTTATTCATTATTCATATTACATATGGCCCATTGATACATACCTTCAGGGTTATCCAGGCTTAGAGCAGTCTTTTCATCATCAAAATAATGAGTCAATCAGCAAATTGGTACAGTATTTGTGGGGGAAAAAATAATGCACCGAGCATACAGTTGGTACGTGTTTTTTACCTTCATTACCCACTTATTCAGACCATTCTAAGACTATTTTCTTCTATGGCATTTTCTCCGCAAATGCCCCATTTCCAAGATAGGGCATATTCAAATGGGGCATTTTGAAATTAGCCTGACCTTACCTGACTTGACCTAACCTTACCTAGACCGCATCAGACTACCGGGAAATAACCGTGGTAAAGTACAGAAAATGACCGGGGCAAAGTACTGGGACCTAGCCGGATCTGGCAACACTGCTACAAAACGGTAATTCTTTCAATAAATACCAAAAAGATATGTAGTTGCACTACAAACCTAACCACATTAAGTCTAGCATTACATAAACAATAATATGTTTTGTAAAGCTGTAGTATGTTTTCGTATATGATTATTGATACAGTCATTTCTCTCTTCACTTGTGTCACATATATAATCTGGTAACAACAGTTAACATAAGCCTAGGGAACTTTCCAATTTTTTCATGTATCCGCAAATTTTTAATGGGTTCAAATCTGGGTATGTCGTGGCTACACCAACTGGATATTATGCTTAGACAGCCATTCTTCACTTATCTTGCCCTTTGACACAGGGTACCATTTTTACAGGAAATATTGTGCAATATCATGAATCTCATAAAATGGCAGCATATAGTCATTTAGTACGTTTACATACAATGTACCATTTATGTCAACATTTTTATCTAGCAAAAAAAAAAGCCATTAGTCCATTTTCTACCGGGCAGTACTTTAAGGATTTGGACGCCCCTTCGGCCCCAGCTACTCCCTTTCAATTTTTTAACTGTCCCATCTATTTCCTTCAAGCTTGTTACCCCATTTCTGTCACCTCGTCTCCTAAGGCTTCTTTCATGCCTAGGGCGGTCATCTTCCATGTTCAAATTTCTCGATCTCCCTTCTTTCCTCCACTGAAACAATTCCGTAGGGGGAGTATTAAGACTGACAAGTGTGGTTGGGAAGGATCATAACAAACTAAAGCCACTGTGTCTGTGGAATCGGCCCCTAAATCGTCTTGCAATGGACAGTGAATTGTTCGTACAATAACATTTTTCAGCACATTGGCATGCATACACTTTAATTCCTTGGCAGTAACGAATGAGTCTTTCTTCGCCTCGTGCACTAGCAACTTGTAGGCTATGTTGTATTCTTTTGTCAACCCTTTTTCACCCACAACCTATCTGTCTCTTGGCAGTCTCTAAAATATTATAGTCTCACTTGTCCCTATATATAACACATGCGGCTTTCACTCGTTAAATGGTTACATCTGATATTTTCCTTCTTATTTCACGATTACGAAGCTAAATTCGCATAACGCAAACAAAAATGGAGAGCATAATAATTAGGAGGCCCACTTATATTCATATAAGAGGAGTGTACCACCATTATGCCTCGATAATAATATTATACTGTAGTAATCCGATCACAACGTCTGGCTTCCATAATGGCACAATAATCTACCTGATAATCTAATCGCTACCATAATAGAGCTATATGTTTATACAAATAGCTTTGTTCATATTCACTATAGTTTGTACAGCTGACCAAGATATACAGTGATACAAATACACTTACTGAAAAAAATCGAGTCACTCTAAGTAATTGAAACTGGGTTGGTGCTGGGTTCAATTGTGTTGAAATTGGGGCCGGGTATGAGTGTTGTTGGTCGATGACAACTGTGAAAGAAATTTCTGTATATTCGAGGGATATTATTGTTATTGTAATTGTGTACGCCAGTTAATGTCTTATGAATATGTGCATTACAAATAGTGTTGCTTCACTGCTGCAGTTTCTCTCTCTCTCTCTCTCTCTCTCTCTCTCTCTCTCTCATCGGTTTCTGCGTCTTTATCTATCATTTACAAGGTTAGTTATATTCATTTCTCTCTCTCTCTCTCTCTCTCTCATCGGTTTCTGCGTCTTCATCTATCATTTACAAGGTTAGTTATATTAATTTATTTCATGCCTTCAATTTACTCTTTTCGGATATCGTAGTTGCTGCTTCCATTTTCAATTTTCCCTCTCTTCCTGATCTCCTATCTTTAGTTGTGGGCAATATTTTATGGGTTTAGCGCCACTTCGGACCCGAATCAGTCCCATTCCTCTCCCACTGTCCCATATCTTTTCTTTTATCTTCGTGCCTGCTGTCCCTCCTCTCTGCCTTTTTCTCTCTTGTGGCACCGCATCTCTCTCTCTCTCTCTCTCTCTCTCTCTCTCTCTCTCTCTCTCTCAAAGAACAAAAAAACTCCTCATGTTTAATGCTGATAAAGTAAAAAGCAAACCCACAGCATAGGCCCCACGAGTAAGGCTATGCTGGCTATAATGTTTCACTTCAAATGGAGTAGCTGCCCTTGTTCCTCCCCCCTCCCTCCACTGCACTCTATTATCGAATTTGAATTTTATATTTTAGGTTCACCCACGGCCCCATGTGACTGCCAGGGCACGACACGGTAAATGATTAAATTATATATGCAGATTCTACGACCAGAGAATTATTACCGTACATTCGAATCACGCCCAAATGAAGCCTATTATGTAATTAGTACTTTTAAAAACAATTTTGCAGCGAGACCCAATACAGTTTTGTGTGTGGTTGTATATTGAATACTTCCATTGTGTGAGGTCTGAGGTTCATTAAGGTCCATTTTATTTATACTTTCATTTAACTCATATTATCATAATGAACTGTAACATTTTTATGATGAATAACGTAATATCAATAAGTCTTAACATTTTATCTAGTTATTTGCTTAATTATTGTCTTCCCCCTTATATAATCATACAAACATATAAAAGGGTTAACATCAACCAGGAATATATATCCTAATTAGGTTATGTTAGGAAATTATGAAGTAATAGATGAGTACTGAACTTACTATATTGTTAAGGGACCCTATGATGTAGTCAGAATATAGGGGATAAGTGAGTCCTTCAAACATTGCCAAGAAACATGCACCACCTATATAGATAGAGCTTAAATTGTTTCGTGGCATAGTCAGGAGGAATCAGAAGCCACCAAGTCTCTTATATAATCATAGGGTCCTTAAAATACTGTGCCATCGTCATTACCATGCACGGATATTCTTGCATATA
The DNA here is from genome assembly GCA_033782935.1 of Petrolisthes cinctipes. Taxonomy (NCBI): domain Eukaryota; kingdom Metazoa; phylum Arthropoda; class Malacostraca; order Decapoda; family Porcellanidae; genus Petrolisthes; species Petrolisthes cinctipes. Next base: position 13,150 of record JAWQEG010003414.1, on the reverse strand, counting down.
GTCTGTAGCGCGATGGAAGTTAGACGATCAACGAATGTGATCACGCAGAATTATTGTAAAAAGGACAAAGTTTTAAGATAGACATACAGTCTTTAACGATACAGTTCACAGAATGCCTCCCCTCACCAAATAATTTGAAATAATATTGCTGTAGATGTGATACTTGTGGGTCCTTCCAGCTGAGAATATGTGGGCTTGAAAGAGGGATTCCAGTGAATGTGAGCGTTGCCCATTTCACTAGAAACATTGTCATTGTTGCCAAGTCATTTGTTTGTTTTGTTTATCACCCTCGTGGCTTCTGCTTAAAAATTAAAACAATTTGGGTGTTGATGATTGTGACGATGGCAAAATGTAGGCTGGAAGGCGCAACTGACTGAGTGCCTTGTATGTAAAATATTGTTGTAATTCTACTTCTTACATTTTGACAAATATTAATAGTAAGTATTAAACCTAACTACAAATTTCGCACGATGTACGACTCATACTTAAGTACGTGGAGAATTTGCCCTTCCCAAATGATGGACTGTTAATATATTTTTCGAAATTGTTGTCGCCAGAAATGTTTCGCTATTTCTCTGGTAATCTTGCGTGAGTGCTGGTGTCTGTATATACAAAGCACAATTACTCCCGGCTCGGGTGGTGCAGGGAATTTCCCCTAGGATAATACGACTCTTCTGGCTAAGGCAGGAGGGAGTGTTAACAATAAGAGGAAAAGAGGCAGCAACACAGCTTCATATAGTAACTGTTCTTCTCTAACGTTTTTGTACAAGAATATTGGCGGTTACTTATAATTATTCTTTCCAATACTTGTGTGCATGCAAAAATCATAATTAACACTCAAGCATAGTGATAAAAACGTTTTGAATAATTATGAATACTATTGCCTACGTATTTCTTGGGAATTTATTAAAAGACAGTAATGCTGAAAAGCTGTCATTCTGATATCATATTCATTTCTGACACTTCTCTTCTTTTTCCTACCCTTCGAGGATGTTTTTTGGCTCAGATCCATAAGCAGAGGCCAACTAACGTTATAGATGGTGACACAAAGGCCAGGCAGAGTTGCCCCTGGCAACCAACTCTGTTTCTATTTCTTTAATCCTTCTGTCAGCTAGTACAGTAGTCCCTTCCCTTAAACATTCTAAATACCCAGATTGTCTTAGCAGTTCCATGTCACTACATCTACCGGGTCTAACTATAGACACAAAATTTAAGAGACCATCTGGGGTTGCAGATATGAAATATTTGACAGTATTACAGTTTTTATAAGAGGACCATGACATACTCTGTACCATAGCTTTTGACGGCTTTTCAATTTGGATCTCCAAGCAGTCAATTATGCTTTCAACACTGTGGTAGTCGGCTTTGAAGGCATGAGGAAGTTTTTTTTCTGATAGTCTCTGAAGAAGGCCAGCATATATGAGACCTTGCAGGCAACTAACTAGTACTGGTATGTGCTGTGAGAGCATCCTGCTAACCATACTCTCAGAAATGCCGAACATATCCGCAATAATGCAACTTGCGATGGCTGTGCAGATCCTCATCAAAACCAAGACCACTACATCCAACTGAGTCAACAATTGATCCCTTTCATGATATGATATTTTGTTACTTAACATATCTGCTATGTCTATATCTTCCTTGTCTAATCCAATGTATCGCATTGGATTATTCCATCCCTTATGTCAGGTTAGGCTTGTCAAGGTTTGTCTGACTTAGAAATGCATCTGACCCCAACATAGGTTAAGTTTTTAGGGTTTCTCTGAATTAGAAATGCATCCTACCCTCCAGGCATTTAATACTCTTAAAAGCAATAGGAAAGTATATCTAGTTAGGTTTCCTTTTGGAGGCAATCTTCTCAATATCCACCCTTTACTTTAGTACAGGTATATTTGTAAGATGCTCATACTTTTACCCACACAGTCTGTCTCATCCCACCCAACACCTAAACAACCTGGCATACCATTCCTACAACCTATAACAGCTCACCCAAAGCCTATTTGCAGAAATCCATGCACAAAATCAAAACATTTTAATACTTACATCAAAATGATCTTCACAGCAGTAACATGCATGTACTACATTCATTGGGAAGTCACGCCTAGCAGACAGCCACCACTGCTTTCGTTTCTTCGTGTCTCTTGGCTCTGTTAAAAACTTTTTATCAGGTGTTTTAATTGTAGTGTTTGTGCACAAAGGCACAAAACAAACATAATATGCATTTTTTGCCTGTGACATGCTGAAGTTACACAAATATAAGCAGAAACAATAGGTGGTATGAACTTGGCTGGCAAAGCAGACGACAACTGTCTCACTGTGTTTAGTAGTATGTACTGTTTACTGTTTCTGTTTGGGAGCTAGTGACGTCACAACCAATCACAGAGCGTTCCCTGGTCACCTGGCTTTTGGCATAAAAAAAATGCATACATTTAATTTATAATGTATTTTTACGAAAAAAAAAGAATATGAGTACAGTTATATGTATCCCTTTTCGCGTCTAAAGATGCATAATACTCCTTGTTTTAGGTTTGAGTAAATAGGTCTATTGGCGAGTGAAAAGCGGGGGATACTTGTTCATGATTATTCCTTCTGGTTAAGCCAATCTGTCCACTTTCAGAGAAAAAATACGATAAGAATAGAGGTCATGTCAAGATATTTGCAGATCTAATATTAATAAGTCTTTAGTACGGTTCCATTTGACCATTTCAGTCCCCATGCTGTTTGTCTTGATAGTAGATGCAGAAGTGTGAATAGGAGACAATTGCATCAATAACACACTGTTTTGATCGCATGACAACGCTTTTTCTTTTCACCCTTTCATACATAAGGCTTAGGGTATTGTCCTGCGTTAGGTGTGTAACTACGGGAACGTGTAACTTAAATTTGGTGGGCAGTTATTCCATTCATGAGAGCGGGGCAGTGCCAGGTAGAGGAAGAGAGAGAGGCTGGGGACGAGCCTATAGCACCACTCGGTAATAAAGAGAAAACTGTATAAGACTCATTAATAATCCCCAGTATTAGTTTCTACGCTTGGCACGGATCGGCATCATTCTCAGATAACTTTATAGTAACACAGTGCGAACAGGTTAGCAAGAAATAACAGTTTTCAGTATAATTTCCAAGCGGGATCGATAAAATGCGAGAGGGAGAGGGAGAGAGAGTGGCTGCGGCCGAGACGTGTTTGTGTTGTTGGGGAGAGAGAGCAAGGCAAGTCAGTCACAGTGTTGCCAAGTAGCGAGAACTTTTCCCTAGATATGGGGAATTAGAGATACCAATGGGGAAATTATATAAAGACTGTTCAAGAGTAAATGGAGACATTTCTACCAGACGAAATATCAAGAAGATATGGTAAATATGCGCCTATCTTCAAAAGTAAACAGGGAATTTTTTGAGGTAAACAGGGAAATTCTGATGTTGAAGATGGGGAAATTTCGTGGGGCAGACCTGGCAACAACAACAAGACAAGTCAGTCAGTCTGGTGAGTGGCGTCCTTCGGAGTAGGTGGTGGTGGTGGTGCACGACTGGTTCTCGCGTCTCGGTGCTATTGTCATGACTCGTGTGTAAGATTCCTGCCGACTCCTGGGGCCAGCACTCTCTTAAAAACGGAAGCCAGGGGAGTGCACGACGTCGGCGAGGAGTGTGGGAGTAGTAGTAAGCCGCCGCCAGCGAATGTCGAGGGAAGCCAGAATAGGAGTAGGAGACCCACCAGTGTACTACTTCATCAACGCTTCCCTCATGTGGTCAAAATGTTCAAAGGCATAAAGAAACGCTTCAATTCCTCCAGGTGAGTATCCAACAACGTACGATAGACTCAAATGCATCTATATAAGCAGCTGTCATGTGGTCCTTTCCTTTCTCTTCCTTCCCCTTCCTCTTTGACATACCGTGAGGCATCCCCACTCCCCACACCCCTATCTCCCTCTCTCTCCCCATACGCACATTATTACAACCTTCCCCTTGGTCTACGCAATTGATTTTCCCCGTCCTGCTCCGTCTAGTAGTAGTGTGTCTTGTGGGTGAGGAAGTAAGAGGACCAGGAAGTTGCTAAGGAGGGGATGGTACTATAGACTGTAGGGTGGTGTGGGGTAGGTGATGGGTGTTAAACTCAAGGTAGGCCTAGTAAGTTTTAAGGACCAGCAGATTCCTCCTGACTATGCCACGAAACAAAGACCTTCAATGTAGGTGGTGTTTCGTGATAATGTTTGGAGGACTCGCTAACCTCCAAATGCCTGACTACAATACGGGGGCCCTTAATCTAACTTACAGGAAAGGAAATGTGAACTCTGTGGTCGGAAGAAATTATTATAACATTTGATTACACTTGTCACCCGAAGTTAGTTAGTAGGCCTATTGTATTGTATATGCAGGTGTGAAGTGTTTGTTGATGTACTAGATAATATAAGGTATCAGTTGTCATATTATTAGTTAGGCTTACATTATCTTCAGACGTAAATATGATTTGGTAAGTTCATTTCATGTTAGATGCATGGAAGTAAAAGACTGTGGACTTTGTTTAAGTTTACCAAATGCACTATCTATTATTCATTACCTAGAGACGACAGTTCTTGTTACCAAGGTATGCCAAGTTAGAATCCTTTGAAGATCATTCCATGGTTTTAACATTTCTGTGTAATAATAAAATGTAATAGATAGCCAACTGATAGTGACAGTAGTTCTGTGTGCGTGCGTGCGTGTACGTGTAGCCTAAGCTGAGTGTGGGAGCGTGAATTGATTGAGGTTGGGTGCACAAGAGACTGTGTGGGGATGGTCGTGGTATCAAGAGTAGTGGTGTGGTTATAAATAGGCTAGCTGAAAGTATACAATACCGTACATGTTGAGTATGCATCTGGCTAGAAGGTGTATAATTTCACAGTTATTGTAGCCTACCGGGTACTTTAAGAATGTGATACATAAAATAGTGCACAGTACAACTAATTGAGTGTGTGTGTTTTTTTTTTGTTTTTTTGTTATCTTTGCGAAAATACACCGATTCTGTTATAAATTATATGACTTGTTATAAGTTGCAAATAAATGCCTAGTTGTGTAAATTATCGGTGTGATTTATCTTGGTTGCATTACATTTACCGTAAAAGAAATTGAATGGAGCCGGTACATTTTGGCCTCTGACGTGACCCATTAATACTGCCTGAGTTAGAAACTTTGCTTTCTGAGTACATGTCCACTTATTGAAGAAATGTGGAAGGATTTATGTATCCGATATAGTCCCTCAATAGGCCTCTGATGTTTGTCATTGATCGATCACAAGGCCACCAAAATGATTATAGCCTAATACGGGACCCATGCTGGCAATATTACAATAATTGTATTTGGGTATTATTTTAGGCCCCTCTGCATGTGGGTGCCAGCTCTCGAGTCGCGACTGATTGTTTGTTCCTCACTTCCCTTCACAGATTTCAGTGGGCAGGCAGGCAACCTTGCCCTTGCTATCGCTTTGTCAGTAAAAAAGTTAGTCTGCTGGCTGCACATTATGAACTTTTTTCGGGTTCCGAAGTGTGCTTTGACATGAAATGGGTACGGGAATATTACAGAAAAATATATTTGTGTGTCTGGTATGTGCGTTACTGAAAAAAAAGTATGTGAACTACATAAATGTTTGTGTGTCTAATATACTCGAGGAAAACCTTGAGAATGTTAGCTTTGTGTTACTAAAGGAGCTGAATATATTACGGTATATATCAGTGGGATCTGGGTTTGTGAACAAAACTGTAGTCTACACTCTACAGAAATGTTCATACAGTATGTGTGCAGTAGTTTAAGTAGCTACGTTATGAATGTGTAACTACAGAGACCTTGCATGTGTGTTTCGAGTGTGTGGTTGTAACTTGCACCATTGCGGTTGTGGTGTGTCGCAAGTGTAAATATGTGCGTGTGTGTTCGTGGGGGAGGAGGCAGTCTTGTCTTATAGTTCCAATCGGTCAAGGTTGTACCGAGTCTAGACAAGAAAACTTAACCCACCCACTCACTCACTCACTTCATCCACGCGTCACACTTTGGCATTAAACATACAAATGGTTAATGAAAATTTATGACATACAGTAATGTCGTAATAAAGTGTAAGATAAACTATCCTGCGAGATATGTCAGTGGTTGTAAAGAAATAGATATAAATTCATAAATAATCGTAAACATTGATTTTGTTATAAAGATTGATATGTACGTACGCAGAGCCTCCTTCCTTCATTTATACACGTCTCAAGTCACTTTTTCCTTCACCTTATAGCTGAGAGACAGGCATTATTACAAGGATTTATTCTGCATGTGAAAATATTAAAAAAGAAAAGTATGAAATAACACCAATTTATTCTGATCATTGTAATAAACACCTTCCTTCCACGTGCAATCATTGCCAGGAGTCGCGTCGTATACTCCTGAGAATCGTATTACTGCGTCATTGGTGTAGTTACTGTAGTTATTTGCTTTGTCTGGCAGCTGAGAGTCATTTGTCTGATTCATGGACTATCCGGAGCTCTTTCCCCTCCAGTCGCGACATTGTATCTTAAGGGGAGATTCTCTTGTTGGTGAATTGGAAGGTCTCTGATTTCCTCCAAACTATGTCACGAAACAACAGATCCTCTATTTATACCATTGAGGGCTTCTTATTATTTCTGGCATAGTTTGGAGAAATCAAAGACCTTCCAATTCATCAACAAAATAATCTCCCCTTAGAGTTGGCATCAGCAGACTCCTTGGAGGGACGACGAGTTTTGGTAGTGATAGAATGTATGTATGTACGGTACCATGCTTCGCTCTGATTCCCCATGCAAGTGTGACTGGTGTAGCCTAGCCGTCGTACAGTACCTACGTCTCTTGGTTCAGTTCAATGCCGCCAAATCCTCCTTCCTACACAGACTGGTTAAGGTGGTAATTCTTTTTTGGTACATTGGATAGTGCCATGATTCCTCCAAAGTATGCTAGGAAACAGGACCAGATGGGCAAAAATAATAGTGTTCTGTTGCTTGGAATAGTTTGGAGGATTCGGTTGCTCCAGATTTACCAACACAAAACTTCCCCCTTAATTCGGTAAGCCTTTACTAGTGCAGGGCGTATTCGCTTTCCCAGTCACCCGCATAGTAATCAAACCTCATTTATATTAACTTATTCGTGCCTCGTAGTAACGCCAATTTATCTTGCCATTAAATCACTCGAGAAAAGGATCGATTTTACTTATTGTTCCTGACAGTAAAGCACATAAATAATGTTATTCATGGATCGTAAATATTACTGATTTTACTCAAAGTTTTTAGTAAGGTTAATCACTAATACCATTCATTAAAAGTAAAAAAACCTCTTTGCTTTCATTGTACAGTACTGTATTATGTATCTTATAGTGATCGCAGGACTCACTTATTTGACTCGTTTCATCTTTCAGCTCACTTCATATTGCTAAAAAAAAAAAAAAAAAAAAAAAAAAAACAGCAAAATTAGGTAAGCACAGAAACTGATTCAATGGGACGTGACTTTTGGAATGTAGCTATAATATATTACTTTTTTCTGACCGGTATTGAAACTTAACAGTGTGCAAATGTTTCCCCTCCTCATTCACCCGCCTCCACCACACACACACTCCCCTCACCCCACACCAACCATAGCCTATACTTACCCCTTCATCTTTCTTCACACTCACACCTTCCATACTCACTTCAACACCCTCCCCCTCTCCTCACTCCCACATTTATTCTCCTCCTCCTCGTTAATCCCACACCCTCCATACTTACTTCCCCCCCACCTTTCCTTTCCTTACCCCACACCTTCTATACTCACTTCAACCCCCCCCCCTCCACCCACACCTTTCCTACCTACACACCTCTACCCCCCACCCCTCCTTCATCTTTAACCCCACACCTTTCATACTTACTTCCCCCCATTCCTTACCCCACACCTTCTATACTCACTTTAAACCCCCCCCCCACACACACACACCTTTCCTCACCCCCCACACCTACCATACTCACATCTATCCTCATCTTTAACCACACTCCCTCCATACTTACTTCCCCCCCCTCCCCCTTTCCTACTTACACATCTTTACCCCCCTCCTTCTTCTTTAAGGGGGTGCGGGAATAGGTGGACAGGCTGGGGGGGTTTTAGGGGGGTGCGGGAGTAGGGGACAGGCTTGAGGGGGTTTTGGGGGTTGCGGGAGTAGGGGGACAGGCTTGGGGGGGGTTAAGGGGGTGCGGGAATAGGGGACAGGCTTTCTACCCCCCCCCCCAAGCCTGTCCCCCTATTCCCGCACCCCCCCCCCAGCCTGTCCCCTACTCCAGCACCCCCTTAACTCCAGACTGGCCATCCCTACAGCTTTGTAACTTACCCGAACACACCCATGCAACTCTGACCCCTCACGGTTCCTTTATACGGTACGTGACCCCATGGCGTTTAAGAGCTAATCATTAATTCATTACCCGTACCCTTCTTAATGACTCTCTTTTGTTCCTCACTCCCCTCCAATGTTTGCCCAGTTTCATCTCTCGTGTAGGTTATGTAGCTGACCCATTAGGAATGTGGGGTTCGTGCGTCCACTCAAATATTTACATCCAAATACGACTCGGTACTTAGATTTTGTTTACCTCTTTGTGACGGTATACCTTACGTCCAGGTGATGGCTGGCCTTCGTATAGTTAACAAGGTATACATATAATTCAACCATATATATATCCTGGTATTGTTGGAGGATACGATAATTAACATACCAGGTGTACATTTCACTAACCAATGAGAGAAGTTGAGTGGTAGCGTACTATACTGTATTACATTTAGGTTAAAAAGTAGCATGTGAAAGTTTAGTGTTTGTTATTCATGAGAAGGATGTGACATTGTTATAGTGTATGGAGGGGTTAGGAGAAGTGAATATATGTCACTGATGATAATTATTCTTACGTAACTTTTTTAATCTGTATGAGTGAGATAGCGGAACTGACAAGCCATATTTGTTGTTGTAAGTTAACAATAGTGATGGCAGGGTAACAACAACAATATTGCAGGATTCGAACCTGCTGTGAAGGTAACTGCTACATAATTATTACTGTTACTGTGGTTCCATATTAAATTAGAGTTAGTGCAGAAACATTTATTTTGTTTGTATACAGTTTCGTCTCCCCACAGAGCTGCCCTTCTCTGACCTTTAACATTACCTATAGATCGTGTAAATGTTGTGATCACACTCCTTCCTAACCCACAGTAAGCCAACTTGTGGATGTGTTGCCGTGTTGTACAGCCACAATCAAATAACCAGCGACACTTTCCTTCCATCGTGCAAATAAATCAGTATCATATCAAAATATAATCATACAACACCTTACGTCAACTCAACCTGTTCAATTATTATTATTAGGTGCTGCAAAATCATACACGTGTTGTTCTTTTATTACCAAGATATTTACTAAGATGGAAGGAAAGTGTTGGTGGATATTTGATTGTGGCTGTACCTCTTTTGTATGGTATATAGTTCTGCATTGAGTTTATAGTGGATATGTGCTGACACTATAAATATGATACCTTTACTGGTGAGTTGGAGACGGTACTGTACTGGTACGGCATGGTACTGCCGAGGTCAGCTGTATATACTGGTACCGGTAGTGTTTTTGGAGACAGGAAAGTCGTGGCCTTTCATCGGTAAATCTTTTTTCTCTTGTGCGCCACGTAATCGGATAAAGTTTACTGTTTGAAAGTCACTTAGGAAGGGGCAGACCATCACTATCTTTACAATGTTAACGGAACATCAAAAGACATCTCGTACTGCTAACGTCAGAAGATAGATATTAGTAGATATGAGTACTATAGATAGATAAGTACTGTGGGTAGCGTGTGCTAACGCCTGAAAACACATGATAACTACCGTGCACCGGGGCACCGTGATTATAGACTGCTTGAAATATACTGCCCTTAGGGTAATAACAGCCTGGTACAGGAAGCAGGAAGCTACTCACTCTGCCCCGAGGAAAGTATACTGTACAGTCAGTGCCATTAGTTGTAACCTTGCTCCTCCTATTTAATACATTTTCACTTATTGAATGATAAAGTTAAATGAGAACTCATGTTGGGAGATTCATATTTACACAAGCACACGAATAATACAACTATATGCAGTCAAACTTTGAAGTTATCTCTATTCCTTGACATGTGGGTATGAGATGGTTTTTACCTCTGACTGTTACTTTCAACAATTTCCCACCAACCACCACCACCACCACCTGTAACTCTACTTGACCTGGGAGTGTTTTCTGGTGCACTTCATCACAAAATATGCCAAAGTAAGTACAGTGTTTACGCCAGTTATGTTATTTTGACCTGATCGATAGTGGTCCTATCATGTCACACTGAAGAGGGAAATAAAGTGAGAGCGAACAACAAAGTGGCAAGAGAAAACATACAGCGAGAGAAACGCACATAACCTAACCTAACCTACAGTCGTAACCAACCAACCAACTCACTGCAGTCGAACATAGAAGAATACTGGTTGTTTGTTGGTCTGAGTTTTTATGTCCGTGGTGCGTTATAGATGAGGAATACAAAAACAAAACATCGAATTTGACATCTAAAATACACAGAGGAGTACTACTAATAGGATACGGTACTTGTTCTGAGTGTAGCCTAATAGTACTGTAGCCCCCTTGAGTATAAAATTAATGTCCGTAGTGCTGCAATGGATGGGGAATAAAACCCTTCGAAGTACCCAAGTGAATTAGCCTACACTATCCATAAGCTATGAATAACAAGTACAGGCGGGCATCACAAACCATTTCCCAGTCATTACACCCGGTGGTAGCATATTGTTGTTGTTGTTGTTGTTGTGGGTGATTGATTGGTATACCTGGCTTCATCGACAAGGTTATAATAAGGCCTGAGTGTTGGTTTTGTCTGGTGGAAAAAACTATATAATTTTGTTCATCTTTGGACTGTACGAGGGTGGTGGTAGTAGTGGTGGTGGATATGTTATAAGTTATGGTGAATGATGGAGATAGTAGTATTAGTAATAGATAGTAGTGAGAAGGTGGTATATTTTTGTGTGAATGATATGTTAGAAGTAATAATGATGAAGTTTAAAATAATGTTGGTGATAGTGGTAATAGTAATGAGTAGTGGTGAAGAGATAGTTACAATTTTATTACCATAGTACATAGTTATAAAGTGATGGTGGGAGCAGCAGTAGATGTGATGCAAATGATGGTAGTGGTAGTGGTAGAAGTAGTGGTAGTCTGCCTGGCCCACCAACCTACTAGGCTACTACTACCTCCCTCTCTTGCTTAGTATTCACATCTTGGCAACATCGCAGAGGCTCTCCCGCCAAATTTGTAAACACCATTCCGAGGTGTCATTTTTTTTTTTTTTTTTTATGTATGTATTATGGTGATGTTTTATTGTCTTGTTTAGGCTCGTGGGCACAATATCACAACCACAACACCACCAGTTTTGAGCACGTGTTCAACCATGGTGAGGCACGTGGTCTCTCTCTCTCTCTCTCTCTCTCTCTCTCTCTCTCTCTCTCTCTCTCTCTCTCTCTCTCTCTCTGTAATCATTCCCGAGTCTTTCAGTCTGTTCGTCCTCCCCTTTACCATATTTGAATGAACGATAAATAATCCAGCTACCAAACCCCTAACACCACACACACACACACACATTAAGTGCAAAATTCGTACGGTACTAATGTGATCTGATCTTCATATGATATTCTCTCTCTCTCTCTCTCTCTCTCTCTCTCTCTCTCTCTCTCTCTCTCTCTGTGTGTGTGACCAGTGTTGCCAGACGCGCGCCACTACTATGGGTTCGTGGTGTTTGGCCTGCGTGCGCACTTTATTACTAATGTTGGAATTGTGGTTTGCTTGGATCCCCCGCCTGTGTCTTGGGTTATTGATCACAACACGAGTCACCACCACCACCACCACCACCACACACACACACACCCGTTGTTTCCTCCTCCAATAGTCAGTCTCTTTATCACACGAGGCGGTAGTGCCAGTTTAAATTTTTTGTTTACATATAATTTTACGAGTTGTACGGTACTTTCGAGTTTAGCTGCAAAGTAGGACGAAACTATTGCAATATCCTTGGTGTTGTTGTCTGTATATATGTCTCTTCGCCTTAAATATTGGGAGGGAACAATCTTTAACAACAACTACAGCTACCCACTCTTGCATTTTGTATATAACACAAGTACCAGATGATCTTTGTAGTACATGCACGTGAAATTTCTGTAAGGGAAGACGCATGTCACACGAAGGGAAAGCAAAGTGACAGATAACAACACCATTGGAAATAATTAGTGATTAATGCTCCAATTTGACGTAGGCCTGTAATCCCTAAATATTTCTGGCGATTCCAAGCAGCTTTAGCACACGATAGAAAGACCACATGTGGATATATTGACGTGTACAGATAAGCAAGGGATTTGAGATGATGCAGACCTTTGATACCTCCAAAACCTTAGACAGACAGACAACAAAGGAGGCCCCAGAGACACGACCTGCATGCATCACCCATCATCTGTGTTTACGAAAAGATGCATTGGCACTCATTCACACTGGAGCCTGTCACAAGAGCAGGTTATTTATCACCTCCTCATCACACTTTCCCTTAAATATTCATGTTGCTGCTGCTGCTGCTGCTGCCCGGACTGGTAGGTAAATCTGCAGGTGTCAGACTTGCACTTGGCATCATTATTCTCTGACCAATTATGGAGACGTCAGACATTCCTTACTTACAATATTGTATATAATTATGTGTTGACAAGTATATACAAAAATTGTTTGTAATAGTTTTTACTTGACACCCTCATTATATTGATTAAACTCATGGACCACACTGGGCTTCTCATGACAGAAATCGTTTGGTGTTAGTCGAGGCATATTATATTCTAAAGTATATGTCGTTTATATGTACAGTACTTACATTGATAGTGTTCTTAAGCTTTGGATGTAAATAGTGTTACCTTACAAGAAATAATAGTTTGGTAGTGGTTAGAGGATAGTGTAAAAGTCTTCAATAGTTACGTAGAGGAGTATCTGATGCTGAAGGACCATTAATTCCTCCAAACTATGCATATTTACAAATCCCTCATTCATATACAGAGATAATTATTTATACCCTGACACACAGAGGCATACAAAGGTACACCCGTGATACATAATTTCTGACC
>JAWQEG010003413.1:5000-64944 GCA_033782935.1 Petrolisthes cinctipes | reverse complement strand
GTACGTGGTCGCAAATTTACGAGCTCGAGTGAACATACATACATACATACATACATACATAGGCTACATACATACATACATAAACATACATACATTAATTAGCACCATTTTAATCAACCCCTCCCTCCCCCCCTCCTTAGATGGTGAAGATGATGGAGAAAGGTGTAGTGATGTTGGTGATGGTGTTGGTGATGGTGATGGTGGTGGTGGTGGTGGGGTCAGTCTCCTCCACCTCTATCTCCTCAACCTTATCTCCTCTTCCTCCTCCTCCTCTTCCTCCTCCAACACTCTCCTCCAAGATGAATGGAACTGTATAAGGTGAGTTATTTATTTATTTATTATTATTATTATTATTATTATTATTATTGTTGTTGTTATTGAAGAGACGAAGATATTATTGTTGTTATTATTATTACTATTATTAATAATATTTTTGTTATTGTTATTGTTGTTATTATTATTGTTATTGTTATTGTTGTTATTATTATTGTTAATGAAGAGACGAAGAAGAGATTATTACTATTATTATTATTTCTATTATTATTATTATTATTATTATCATTTCTATTATTTATTTCTATCATTAACATTATCATCATCATTATTATTATATCATCATTATTTTTATCATTATTATTATTATTATTACTATTATAAAATTACAGCTCTGGACATAGTTATCTCTTCCGTATCGAGGTCCAATATTGCTCTTTATTATTAATTAAACACTGATAAGGGGAGATTCTCTTATTGGTGAATTGGAAGGTCTGTGATTCCTCCAAACTATGCCACGAAACAACAGATGCTCTATTAGTACCATTGTGGGTGTATGTTTCTGGTATAGTTAGGAGGAATCAGTAGCCTTCCAATTTACCAACAAGAATATTTCCCCTCTAATATTTTGGCGGAAATAGTTTGAGATAATTTTCTTTTATTCGTTATTTCCTTTCATCATCTGTTTATCTGTCTATATGTCTGTCTGTCTGTCTGTCTGTCTGTCTGTCTGTCTGTCTCTCTCTCTCTCTCTCTCTCTCTCTCTCTCTCTCTCTCTCTCTCTCTCCTCTCTCTCTCTCTCTCTCTCTCTCTCTCTCTCTCTCTCTCTCCCTCTCTTCTCTCTCTCTCTCTCTCTCTCTCTCATGGTAAAATAAAATAACTAACCATGCTCTCTCTCTCTCTCTCTCTCTCTCTCTCTCTCTCTCTCTCTCTCTCTCTCTCTCTCTCTCACACACACAGATGGAGTACAGTAAGGAGTATGGAGTGAGATCGAGGAAAGACTACGACGAGAGATCTGGCTTCAAAACAAACAGACAGTCGTAAAACACAACCAACTCTATGTACAGAACCTTACCTCATTCAGGATGGCAGTCAATCATCTAAGTGACAAGGTGAGTGGGAATTGAGTGGGTAGTGAGTGGGTGGGGAGTTGTGAGTGAGTGGTGAAAGAGTGAGTGGAGGGTGGGTTGTGAGTGGTGACAGGGTGAGTGGGTGATGTTGACAGAATGAGTGGGTGGCGACAAAGTAAGTGAGTGCTGATTGAGTGGGTTGTGAGTTATAGGGTGAGTGGGTGGTGGTGAGTGAGTGAGTGGTGGTGAGTGGGTAGTAACAGAGTGAGTGGGTTTCCATGACTTGTTATACTGTAGTTGTAATAGAGTATGTTGTGATAAAATGTGCATGTCTTTAAATTCATTCTACTTTAATAATAATACTCTCTTTAATCCACACACACACACACACACACACACACACACACACACACACACACACACACACACACACACACACACACACACACACACACACACCACGCCCGCCTACACACACACACATACACACATACACACTCACACACACACACAAAAATAAACACACCCATCCCCCCCACACACAAACAACCAAACACCCACACAACACACACACACACACACACACACACACACACACACACACACACACACCTACACACACACACACACACACATACACACACATAAACACCCCCCTCCACCTACACACACACACACATAAACCCCCTCCCTCCCTCCACACACACACACACACACAGTTACCCCGAGAAATCACCTCTACAATGACCGGGTTAACTGATCCATCCCAACTCACCAACCTGACCACCAACACCTTCATACCCCCTGACGAGGATGTAGTGCTGCCATCTACCGTCGACTGGAGAACCAAGGGGGCCGTCACGGGGGTCAAGAGTCAGGGCCAGTGTGCCTCAGGTTGGGCCTTCGCTACGGTGAGGGACAACATGTTAATTAATTAGTTACTGTACTGTACACTTAGTTAATTCTATATATTATTAATTAGTTACTGTACTGTAAACTTAATTAATTCTATATATTATTAAGGGATTTGTTCTTATGTTAATTATTAGTTTCTGTACTGTAAACTTAATTAATTCTATATATTATTATAAAGGGATTTGTTCTTATGTTAATTATTAGTTACTGTACTGTACACTTAATTAATTCTATATATTATTATAAAGGATTTGTTCTCATGTTAATTATTAGTTTCTGTACTGTAAACTTAATTAATTCTATATATTATTATAATGGGATTTGTTCTTATGATAATTATTAGTTTCTGTACTGTACACTTAATTAATTCTATATATTATTATAAAGGGATTTGTTCTTATGTTAATTATTAGTTACTGTACTGTACACTTAATTAATTCTATATATTATTATAAAGGGATTTGTTCTCATGTTAATTATTAGTTACTGTACTGTACACTTTATTCTATATATTGTATTGTAAAGAGATTTGTTCTTCTTATGTTTATGGTGTGTGTGTTTGTGTGTGTGTGTGTGTTCATATGCTTGTGTGGATGTGTAGTAGTATATATAAGTTTGTGTGAGTGTGTGTGTTTATATGGTTGTGTGTGTGTTTATATGCTTGTGTGTGTGTGAGTTTGTTCATATGCTTTTGTGGATGTGTAGTGGCATGCGTTTACGTGTGTGTGTATGTGTTAATTCAATATATCTTGTGTGTGAGTGCGTAGAGAGGTAGATGCATTTAAGTACGTGTGTGTGTGTGTGTGTATATATATAATATAAATATAGAATCACAAGACGACGACAACAAGAACCATTTCCTAACAATTATCATCACCCCAACAATACCTTCCTTTCTATTTCCCAACGAACAGACTGGCTCGTTGGAGGGCCAAATATTTCGCTACTCCAGCCACCTCATGAGTCTGTCTGAGCAGAACCTGGTGGATTGTTGTCATCTGTGTTATGGTGTCACGGGGGCAGGATGGACTATGCATATACCTATATTATGCAGAACAATGGCATCGATAGCGAGTTGTCTTATCCCTACGAGGCCAGGGTGGGTAGAGAGAGAGAGAGAGAGAGAGAGAGAGACAAGTTGACACCTCTCACATTAATAATAAAACAAGCCTATATATATAAACACAAATAGATATCACACCTTAATAATAAAACCTAACCACAAGTTGACACCACACCTTGATAATAATACAAGCCATATTTAATATAAACAAAAATTTACACCACACCTTAATAATATACAAGCCTATATAAATAAACAAATTGATATCACACCTTAATAATAAAACAAGCCTATATAAACACAAGTTGACCTTAATAATATACAAGCCTATATATAAACACACAATTTGACACCACACCTTAATAAAAACAATCCTATATATAAAAGCACAAGTTGACACCACACCTTAATAAAAACAATCCTATATATAAAAGCACAAGTTGACACCACACCTTAATAATAATACAAGCCTATATATAAACACAAATTGACCTTAATAATACAAGCCTAAATATAAACACAAGTTGACACCACAACCTTAATAATAAAAATTCAAGCCTATACTGTATAATTATAATCCCAAGTTAACACCACCTCCCACCACCCATTACAGAACAACGTGTGTCGCTACCATCCTGCCGCATCAGTAGCTCGAGTGAAGGGCTACACATCTATAACCCCAGGGGATGAGAAGGCCCTTATGTCAGCTGTGGCTACCGTAGGACCAGTAGCTGTGGCCATTGATGCTTCACTCTCCTCCTTCCATTACTACACTCATGGTGGGTTGGTTGGTGATTAGAATTATTATATACCTGTTTAATGGGGAAGGTCAGTGTGTTGGTAGATAATATGGAGCAAATGATTCCTCCAAACTATTCCAAGTAACAGAATATAATTAGTTTTGTTCATCTGGTCATGTTTCCTGGCTGGTATACTTTGGAGGACTCAAGGTGCTCTAATGTATGTACAAAAACTATACTACCCTTTTGATTAATGTTTCATGGATTTACTAACTAAGACCTTCATTACTCCACTGATTCCTCCTAACTATATATGCCAGAAAACAGACTCCCTCAATGGTACACTAATGGGAGATCTATATAGCTGTTTTGTGGCATCGTTTGGTGGAATTAGCGACCTTACTTCCTTCCAAATTACCATCATTAGAATATCACTTATATTTAATGTTTCAGGGATCTACTATATACGACCTCCATTAGATCTCACCCCATTACAATCTCACCCCCATTCAATTAAATGTTTCAGGGATTTACTATGACCTCCATTAGAATCTTACATCTATTTTATGTTTCAGGGATTTGCTATGACCCACATTAGAATCTCACCCCATTAGAATCTCACCTCCATTTGAATCTCACCTCAATTAAATGTTTCAGATATTTACTACGCCCCCATTGGATCTCACCCCCATTAGAATCTCACCTCCATTATTATCTCACATCTATTTAATGTTTCAGGGATCTACTACGACCCCCATTAGATCTCACCCCATTAAAATCTCATTCCCATTAGAATATAACTTATATTAATGTTTCAGAGATTTACTACGACCCCCATTAGATTTCACCCCATTAGAATCTCACCCCCATTCAATTAAATGTTTCAGGTATTTACTATGACCTCCATTAGAATCTCGCCTTTATTTAATATCTCAGGGATTTACTATGACCCCCATTAGAATCTTACCCCCATTAGAATCTCACCCCCATTATTATCTCACATCTATTTAATGTTTCAGGGATCTACTAAGACCCCCATTAGATCTCACCCAATTAGAATCTCACCCCATTACTGTAGAATCTCACCCCCATTATTATCTCACCTCTATTTAATATTTCAGGGATATACTACGACCCCCATAGATCTCACCCCATTAGAATCTTACCCCCATTATTATCTCACATCTATTTAATGTTTCAGGGATTTACTACGACCCCCATTGCTCTAGTACCACGCTGACCCACGGTGCCCTGGTGGTGGGTTATGGACGGCAATCAGGTTACGATTACTGGCTGGTCAAGAACTCGTGGGGGCCGACTTGGGGTGACCGTGGCTACATCAAAATGGCCCGTAATCACAACAACAACTGTGGTATTGCATCGGCTCCTGTCTATCCTCTGGTTTAGGTTAGGTTAGGTTGGGTTAGTTTTGTTTAGGTTAGGTTAAGTTGAGTTAGTTTTGTTTAGGTTGTGTTGGGTTTGGGTTAGTTTTGTTTGGGTTGGGTTAGGTTTGGCTAGGTTAGGTTGGATTGGGTTAGGTTAGGTTAGGTTGGATTGGGTTAGGTTAAGTTAGGTTGGATTGGGTTAGGTTAAGTTAGGTTGGATTGGGTTAAGTTAGGTTAAAATAGATTGGGTTGGGTTAGGTTGGATTGGGTTAGGTTAAGTTAGGTTGGATTGGGTTAGGTTAGGTTAGAATTGATTGTGTTAGGTTGGCTTAGGCTGGCTTGTGTTGTATTATGTTAGGTTAAGTATATTGGGGTAAAATCGTGTGATCTTGTATAAAAATTGGAGGCTTCTGATTCTTCCTGACCATGCACGAAACAGTAGATGATTGTAGATGTGTGTGTTTCGTGGCAATATTGAAGGACTCGTGCATTTATCTCCAATTTCTGACAACATCCTTAACACGAAAAAAAAAATACACGACCAGATGAACAAAAATAATGGTGGTGGTGTGTTGATGCCTAGAATAGTATTGGAGGAATCATTTGCTCCAGATTTACCACCACCACCACCTATACGTATTATCCCCTATATCTAACTTGAATTTTGGTGTTAGCAGTTCTTAAGGGTGTGTGTTTGTAATAGGCTTTTGATACGTGTTATTAGTTAATCATTGTTTATTCTTTTCATATTTCCTTCCTTCATTTCCTTATTTCCTTCTTTCATTTCCTTATTTCCTTCCTTCATTTCCTTATTTCCTTCCTTCATTTCTTTATTCCCTTCCTTCTATCATTTCCTTATTATTTCCTTCATTTCCTTATTGCTTTATGATTTGGTATTATATGTTTTTGGTGTCCTTTTTTTATGTAGAGGATGAACAATAAATGATCAATCAGTCTTTCACTCACTTCGTTTAATATCTTTGTAGTAATATAAAATAGAACCTATATCGTGTTAAAAGTATATCTTGGTGTTCCCTTATATATCGTTCTCTATAATAGTAAGTATATAGAAAACGTAACAAGTTTATTATAGACATTTTTATTTTTCTGTAATTATTGTGTACCCAAATTCCCCGCTTTCCTAAATGGATAAAAGGGAAAGGCTGGTGAGAGAAAGAGAGAGAGTAAGGTAAAAGAAGGAGAAGTAGGGTAGGGAAGGGGGAGGAGAGGAAAAGGGAGGTGGTGGGTGGGTAGGTGAGTGGATGGATGGATGGATTAATGGAAGAGGGAGGTAGGTGGGTGGATGGATGGTCGGCAACACTACTTACTTTAGTCAGAACATACACACACACACATTTCGAACCAATGGAGGCTTTAGGTGGGCTGTCGTCCAGAAACAACCTAGCTGCATGCTCCAGATTTCGTGCTTCGACACAGGTGGGCCAGGGATTATTTCTCGTGACTGTACATACATGTTGGTTATATGTATTGGTTTTACCCTGGATTATCCCATATGTTACCAAGGTCACACACACACACACTCACATAATCATGAGGACACACACACACACACACACACACACACACACACACAATTATGAGGACAGACACACACACACACACTCACACAATCATGAGGACACACAAACACACACACACTGATCCAAGTATTCAAATACCTCTCTCTCTCTCTCTCTCTCTCTCTCTCTCTCTCTCTCTCTCTCTCTCTCTGTGACGGTTCAGGAGACACAAAGGGTAACTGAGTGTGAAGACAGGACATTACCCTATCTTCGTCACACACACACACGAAATTATCCTCTTCCTGTCCTTGGCTTTTGGGGAAATATGATGGGCTGTTTTTAAATCACATGCTCACGGTGTCATCTTCAATTCTCTCTCTCTCTCTCTCTCTCTCTCTCTCTCTGGTGTCATCTGCTATTCTCTCTCTCTCTCTCTCTCTCTCTCTCTCTCTCTGTGGTGTTTTGAGTGTGGCAATATGGCGGCCGATGACATAACCTCAATTGGGCTATCCAGTTTGTACATTATCCATATTGGGCAGCATTTATAATAATTTTTCAATGTTGCACGTGCCTAATAAGTATACCATAAAATTCTCTAGATCACCTTTCATTATTCTTGTATAATAAAAATAGCTGATAAAGTGATGTAATGACAGTCTACGTGAGAATCAATTGAGCATCGTTTACATATTATGATAAAATATGTTTCAGCTATATTTCATACCCACAATCCTTATTTCATTTTAAAACTTATATTATTATCATCATTTAGAAATATATAATAGTGACTTGTGATATAATATGCCTAGATAACTTTAATTATGGTTTATTTACATTACGTTCCTCGCTTGACTTTTAATTTGGCGGGAAATCATGGTAAACACGGGAGTGACTACAGTGTTTATTTATGGTTTCTCTGTTATTTAAGTGCTGTTTTCGTGAGTGTTTGGATGCTGTGAGTGCTTCTGTTGGTGCTTGAATCAGAGAAGAAGCTGTTCTGAAGGAAATATAAGCCACAGTATCCAGATAAGGTAAATACAATCAATATTACATAGATGATGTTTATTGATATGATTAATTTCCTAGTTTTCACGGGCTATATTCAAGAACAATCCGTGGTGCATACGATGGTGTGGTACCGGTACGATGGTTCAATTCTTGTATATGGAGCCATCGTATCGGTACCATGCCATCGTACGCACCACAAAATTAATGTTCTTGAATACGACCCCTTATCTTATCTCTTCTATCCTAATTTGACGTTTCCTGGTTGGTTGGTAAATCTGGAGCAAATGATTCCTCCAAACTATTCCAAGCAACAACAGGCCATCATTATTTATGTTAACTTGGTACTGTTTCCTGGCATACTTTGGAGGAATCATGGTACTCCAATATATGTACGGTATCAAAAAGTGTATTCTATCTTTAATAATTGTTTAGCTGCGGATTTGTTGACTTATTTTCCTTTTCGTACCTTTATTTATTTTAATTTATTTATCTTTTTACTTTGCCTTGTCATCCCATTGTTTTTTTTTTCTCGTTATTTGTTAATTATTTGTTTAGCTGCAGGTTTGTTGTCTTGCCTTGTCTTTTCTTACCGTATTTTTTTTTTTTTTTTTACGTTGCCTTGTTCCATAATTGTTATTTGATGTGTTATTAGCGTATTATACATCGGTAAGCTTATATACAACAAGAGTGGAGTCAAAGATTTACCTATTCCACTCTGATAAAACTATAGTACCAGTAAACTTGAAATTTTTTTTAGAGTGCTGTTTTCTTTGGGATTACAATAATTAGTATAGCCTAATGATGGCTTTCCTACTTACCGCTTAGTGTTAGTGTTGGAGAAATGTGTATCTCCACAAACTCGAATCCAATTATTATACAGCCACAATCAAATATCCTGTAACTTTCCTTACATCGTAATAATTATACTATCTTGGTGAAATAAAGAACAACACATGTATGATTTTGTAGCACCTCATAATAATAATAATTAATAATTTAGGGGTTTGTTTGAGTTGACCTAGGTGTTGTTGTATGATTATATTTAGATATGATATTGATTTAGTTGCACGATGAAAGGAAAGTGTTGTGAGGATATTATTATTATGAGGTACTGTAATATCATACATATGTTGTTCTATATTACCAAAATATTTACTACGATGGAAGGAAAATGTTGCAGGATATTATTATTATGAGGTGCTGCAAACTCACCAAAATATTTACTGCGATGGAAGAAAAGTGTTACTGGATATTTGATTGTGGCTGTACCAAACTCTGGGTGAGACAAAGAGAAAAAAATTATGATAATGATGTTGCTTTGACTGTTAGGCTACCCAAGCATATATATTTTTGCCACTGGGGATAAACAACTCTTATGATCGTGAGAGAGATAACACGTTCAGAATCTTCCTATTACCAATGGTATTTCCACTCCCTGACCTGTGGAAAACACAGGTAGCATCATCAAAGGTTAAAGTGTTAAGTTAGGCAAGTTACACAGAGTATGCAAAATATGATGTAGGAAGAGGGGACGATATATATACTGTATAAAATTGTGTGTTTGTGTGTGTGTGTTAATGAACTTCTAAGCAGTACTTTCAGGATTCTTTAAATAAGTATAATTACCAAATGCGGAATTATCAGTAGCCCCAATCCCCCCAAAAGGACATGATAGTTTATAATCAGATTTACCAACACTTCCTCTTCATTAACTCCCTCCTCAAGTAAAAGTAATGGTACACACACACACACACACACACACACACACACACATCTGTGGCAAACATTTCGTAAATATCCATACATATTTTTTATACATAATCCTGCTGATCAACACACAATTTATTATTATTATTATTATTATTATTATTACAAATATATAGTCAAGAAAACCAACAAAGTGAACCCAAAACATATATAGCTCTCTTGGTGGAAGTAACAACATCAATAATAATATTTTAGTAACAAGTAAAAATATAAATAAAGTCATCTATTGGAATTGTTTGTACCTTGGGAATACGAGTATTTATGTTATATTAGGGCCCTGCTTTATGTGTATCTGTTTCATGTGTCAGCAACTGTACATTGAGAAAACTATTATTTATGTTATGTGAGGGCTCCCTTTCATGTGTATCTGTTTCATGTTTCAGCAACTATACATTGAAAAAACTATTATTTATGTTGTATGAGGGCTCCGTTTTATGTGTATCTATTTCATATGTCCGCAACTATACATTGAGAAAACTATTATTTATGTTATATGAGAGCCCCGTTTCATGTGTCCTCAACTGTACTATTAAGAGTTAGAACGAGTGAATTTTCCACACCAATGTCAACGTTGAGAGAGGTATAGAAGACTCACTTTTTCGAACTCTGTTCAGTTGCTCTCCAACAGTTCTTGGACCCTGGTCCAGCACTATCAGCCATGGCTGTACAAATATGCAGTACACGAGAGGGAGTTCCCCAATCCCCTCAGGGCAACATTATATACCTAAAGCTTTTATTACCGTTGGGCAAGACAGTATTCATCATACAGCCTTGGGTTTTCCCAGTTATCAACCCGTTCTTTCCTCCTTCCCTCGATATCATGTCTGTTTTATCTCTTTCTTTATTTCTTTTATATATATTTTTTTATTTTTTTTTTTTGTACTCCCTCGGCCTCCATTCATTTTACATCTGCTCCTACCTGTATTTTTCGTCTCTCTCATCTTCATTTTTCTTGTTTCCTGAGATATCACCCTTTCCATCTGCCCTTTTCCATTCTATATAGTTCTATCTGTCTTCATCTATCTTTATCACATCTCTCACCATCCTTCCTTATTTCCTTCATATCTCCTCACTCTTCTAATCTGTCCTTCTTATTCCTCATGTTCTATTTCTCTTCATCTATCTTTATCATATCTCTCACCTTCCTCATTTAATCATATCTCCTATCCTGTTTGAAACATATACGGTATGTCTGTTTCATGTGTCGCAATCCAAAATATGTATCCAGGCTTGCTTCGAATATCCTGATCGAGTATTAAGGGAACTCAAGCAAATATGAAACAGGATAAGCGTTGTAATAGGTTCACTAGTATGTCAAATGATTCGAAACTTCAACAAGACCTGGATACAAAGTTTGAAAGGTTAGTGTACTCCATACCATCCATTTGTCGTATATTTTCCTCAGGTTCCCTTACCCATCCCTTTCCCCTTCCCCTCCCTCCCTCCCTCCCTCCCTCCCTCCCTCTTCCCCTTCCTCACTCCCTCCCTCTTCTCCCTTCCCCTTCCTCACTCCCTCCAACCCTCCCTCCCATGGAAGAACTGGGAAAGCCCATACCCACCAGACCAACACTAAATTTATGAGGTGATATTACGAGAGTTTGGCTGCGGGGGATAATTTGAGACAAATGGTGAGGCGAAGGTTCATTGTTTAGGTTCACTCATCATACACTCCTTCTTATAACTCTTTTTATTTTATTTCTATCATCTATATATTTTCCTCCTACCCTTTCTTCTTGATCTCTTTTCCCTCCTCTAGTTCCTCCTCTTCCCTCTTCTCTTTAAATTAAGGGGGAGGTTCTCTTGTTGGTAAATTTGAAGGCTACTGATTCCTCCTAACCATATAATTATACCAGATAACAGACGTCCTACGTGGTAATAATAATTGGGGATCTGTTATTTCTTGGCATAGTTTTTTTTTGGAGAAATCAGAGACCTTTCAATTCACCAACAAAGCTGTCTCCCTTTAATTCCTCCTGATTCTTCTCTTCCTCAATTATTTTACTATTATTATTATTATTATTATTATTATTATTATTTTTATTTTTTATATTATATTACTGTCAACCGAGAGACTAATTAATTTTTATTCCATGTAAACTCCTGTTGGAAGAAAAGTTCCAAAACTCTTGACGTAAGCACATCATGGGAAATGCTTAGTAGTAGTAGTAGTAGTATTGGTGGTGGGAGTAGTAAGAGTAGTAGTAGTATTGGTAGTAGTAGTAGTAGTAGTAGAAGTACTGGTTTGTGGTGGTGATAGTAGTAGTTGTCGTAGTACTAGTAGCAGAAATAGTAGTAGTAGTCGTAGTAGTAGCAGAAATAATAGTAGTAGTCGTAGTAGTAACAGAAATAGTAGTAGTAGTCGTAGTAGTAACAGAAATAGTAGTAGTAGTCGTAGTAGTAACAGAAATAATAGTAGTAGTCGTAGTAGTAACAGAAATAGTAGTAGTAGTCGTAGTAGTAACAGAAATAATAGTAGTAGTCGTAGTAGTAACAGAAATAGTAGTAGTAGTCGTAGTAGTAACAGAAATAGTAGTAGTAGTCGTAGTAGTAACAGAAATAGTAGTAGTAGTCGTAGAAGTACCCCATTTCGCATTAGGCGTTATAAAACCCACTCTAGCAACACATAATGACGGTAAAAGTCACTGAGGAATATTATGAAAAACATGATTATTTTTCAAAGGACTACCGACGCTTGTAATCGTATCAATATCAGAAATTATATACTCGTAATTCCATCAACAGAATCTATCACTGTCTTTATAACACACTGAGGTATATTATAGTAAAAATAATACGTCTATATTTTAGTGACCGGTGGAGTGTTAAGTTATTATTTTGGTCAATGAAAGTGAAGACAAAACAATAGGAAATATTTGGCATTTGAGGGGTGTGTGGGAGTGAGAGGGGGAGGAGGGTTAAACACTTGTGAGGTGAATAGGAATAGGAGAGGAAATGGTTACGTGTGGGGGAGAGTTGTATATATGGTCACGTGGTGTAGGTTAAGAGGTGCATGGAGGAGAGCTAGAAGGATCACGTGGAGTGGGGGGGGGGGTAATTGGAGAAGAAAAGTATTGCCCCGTGTTGCAAGGAGAGTAAGGAGGGAGAGGGAGGGAGGGGGGGGGGGCTAAGTTAGAGTCGATGGGAGGAATGCTCTGAAGGGGTGTAGGGAGGGAGGGAGGGAGGGGCTAAGTTAGAGTCGATGGGAGGAATGCTCTGAAGGGGTGTAGGGAGGGAGGGAGGGAGGGGCTAAGTTAGAGTCGATGGAAGGAATGCTCTGAAGGGGTGTAGGGAGGGAGGGAGGGAGGGGCTAAGTTAGAGTCGATGGGAGGAATGCTTTGAAGGGGTGTAGGGAGGGAGGGAGGGAGGGGCTAACTTAGAGTCGATGGGAGGAATGCTCTGAAGGGGTGTAGGGAGGGAGGGGCTAAGTTAGAGTCGATGGGAGGAATGCTCTGAAGGGGTGTAGGTAGGGAGGGAGGGAGGGGGTCGGTTGGTTGGTTGGTAGGGACGAATATGGCCAGCAGGTGTATTGTTAGTAAAACCTGTTAGTAAAAAGTGGAATCGCTCCAGGCCACTGCTGCTCCTACTACACATATTTTTATTTTTTCTTCGAGTTCTTTATTTACCTTTAGTACACTCGTGATACGTAATCCCTGACCAGAGACGAACGGCAGGCAACATACATACCTACCCTGCATTCGAACTCAGCCTCTATAGGTGTACTGGGTGGGGAAATGAGCAATAAAAGGTGATTCGAAGCTTTCTGTTGCTCACACTCTGGTCAGAAATTATGTATCACGAGTGTACAAGCCTTAACATTCAGGGAAACGAAACTACATAGAGTATTGCCTGCCTACACAACATAACTCAGTCCATCCACCCTCACACAGTCCATCTTCATACTTATAGGATCAACACGGATGAGTTGGGCTCCGTTCACAGTCACTTCCGCCTATATACGTCATGTGCAGAACTGACAAATTTTAGTCAGGTCATGAGCTGACCTTGTATTTTCTGGACCATGCCCACAACCATGCTCACGCTACCCACACTCTACACTATACCAACATAGCCACTACCATACCCACTACCCCACTACCATATCCACTGCCGTCCACACTCACCCACTACCACACTGTTGCATAACCACTATCACCCACACTCCACACTACCAACATACCCACTACCATACTCACTACCAAAATACCGGCTACCGTCCATACTCCACACTACCATACCCAATGCCGCCCATGCACACTCCACACTACCACCATACCCACAACACAACACCATTATCATAACAGTGGATAGCCTTGACTTTATATATTTTTTTTCTTTTATCTTCCATCAACCCCGGGACAAAATGATAGTCGCCAATGTGTCTGACTCAAGTTCCCACACGCGATGGAGACATAACCTGTTTTATACGAGTCAACTGGCTAGATATATTATTACCCCAGAAGGAACTCATGTTTGGGTTTTCTTTGTTAAGGGGGGGGGGGGAGTATTGTACAGTGTTGATGGTAAATCTGGAGTAAGTGATTGATTCCTCCTAAACTATTCCAAGCAACAACTGGCCACCATTCCTTTTGTTCTTATATAGTCCTGTTTCATGGCAACCTTTGGAGGATTCAAGGACCTCTAATGTACCAACAAATTTTACTTCCTTAAGGCATTATTCTGGGATGAATCCGTGCCAAGTTTGTTAAAAGAAGTTGTTTAGGAAAAGCGACGTTTATATATTAACTACATTATTATGGTATGGGGAGAAAGAGAATGAAACTTGTAGTATATGCAGGTCATATATATTTATTATAAAAATGAACACGTGTACGATATTTTAGTAAGGATGAGTTGACGGTTGGATGACAGGCAGGCAATTATTAATTAATGACACTTGATTAGACTTATCCGTGGAGAGACACGTGTAGACCTGGACCTAACCCAAAGCTCAATCCCTGTCCGTGTCCATGACCATGTCCGTGCCCGTGTCCGTGTCCGTGGTGGGGATCATGATGACTGAAGTGGTGGGGATCATGATGATTGAAGTGGTGTGGGTCATGATGTCCCCCAAAGCGACGACCACCACCACGTCCACGTCCACGTCCACGTCCACGTCCTCTGTTGAACCTTCCTCTCCCACGGCCCCCTCTCCCTCGTGGGTCTGGTAGTGGTCCTGGTGCTGGTAGGGCGAGGGGGCCGGGTAGGGCTAGGGCTGCTGGACTGGGAAGAGCCACAGCCAGACATAACAGTCCACTAAGCAACACCGACAACACAACCTGAAATAACACATGCCATAGCTGCTGTTATAACTTTTAGTGTTATCCTAATGTGTGTGTGTGTGTGTGTGTGTGTGTGTGTGTGTTTTAGCCACCAGCGATATCCTGATGTGTGTGTGTGTGTGTGTGTGTGTGTATTATTCTTTTTAAGACATGACGAAACTAATGCTACTATACCTTTTTTTTTTTTTTAAGACATACTAAAGCATGACAGTGGAATGTTGACTTTTGTAGTTACACCACTTAGTACCTACAACTGCACATCAGCAAAGTAAAGACGCCATTGTCATTATTATTATTATTATTATTATTGCGTCTGGCAACTTTTGTGCTTCATCGATAAGAAATGTTTCTCTGCAAACGTTTGTCTGACTTCCTGTTGGTTACCCTTTAAGTTAAGGACCCTGTGATCATGTATGGGAATGGGAGGCTTCTGATTCCTTTTAACTATGCCACGAAACACGCTCCTTCTAGATAAGTGGTGTTTCGTGGCAATATTTGAAGGACTCGTTTACCTCCAATTTTCTGAGTGCATCACAGAGTCCCTTACTGATCTTGGTTGTCACAAAGAGTATGAAGGAGTTAATACAGTACTGGTTAGTCTGGAGAAACTGATTCCTCCATGTACACTAATCAAAGCAACAGGTGGCACCCTTAATTTTGTTGCTCTGGTCCTGTTTCATGCCAAACTTTGGAGGAAACAATGCGCTCCAATATATCAAAAAGTATTACTGCTTTGATATGACTAACACTCAATGATTAAAAGTGTCAATAGAATGTGATTAATTGTACTCGTGATGTGAAAATGTACTCTTAATGTGATAATGTACTCTGAATATAACAATGTACTCTGAATGTAACAATGTACTCTGAATATAACAATGTACTCTGAATGTAACAATGTACTCTGAATGTAACAATGTACTCTGAATGTAACAATGTACTCTGAATATAACAAAGTACTCTGAATATAACAATGTACTCTGAATATAACAATGTACTCTGAATATAACAATGTACTCTGAATGTAACAATGTACTCTGAATATAACAATGTACTCTGAATGTAACAATGTACTCTGAATGTAACAATGTACTCTGAATATAACAATGTACTCTGAATGTAACAATGTACTCTGAATGTAACAATGTACTCTGAATGTAACAATGTACTCTGAATGTAACAATGTACTTTGAATGTAACAATGTACTCTGAATATAACAATGTACTCTGAATATAACAAATTAATATGAAAGTAACACTCTATATAATATACTAGGAATACCAAAACAAAGATATATTCAACATAAAACAGATTACTTACCAGATTCATTTTGATGGATATACAGTAAGTTGCTTGGTGGTAGTAGTAGTGCTCTGTGTATGTGTGTGTGTGTTGATGGTACCAGTAGTTGTGCAGGACATATGGCCAAGGTAGGACATATATACCCCCTGACTGATGCGAAGACGAGGCCAGACTGTGGTGGGTTGGTGGGTGGGGTCTGAATGGGGGTTACCTAATAATAACATTGCATGATGGGAGGAGGGTACATAGCTATAAGAAGGGGTGGTAGCCTAACTGAGTACTGTACATATAAGTTTACCTTGAACTACCACGCGAGATGGATTGTTATTGCTTGGGTGTAATGTGATTTTGAGGGAAGGAGTGGAGGGGGGGGGGGTTCTTAAAATGATGATAATACAGTGTATAGTTTATTCTTCCTTAACACTATTTTATTATATTTAATTTATTATATATTTATTTTTTATTTTATTTTTACTCGGGGGGGATTCTTAAAATTATAATAATATATAGTTTATTCTTCCTCAACACTTTATTTTATATTTAATTTATTATATATTTATTTTTTATTTTATTTTTACTCGGGGGAGATTCTTAAAATTATAATAATATATAGTTTATTCTTCCTCAACACTTTATTTTATTATATTTAATTTATTATATATTTATTTTTATTTTATTTTTACTCGTGGGGGGGATTCTTGAAATGATAATAATATATGCTTTATTCTTCCTTAACACTTTATTTTATTTTATTTTATTTATTATATCTTTATTTATATTTTTTTTTACTCGTGGAGCGGATTCTTGAAATGATAATAGTATAAGGTTTATTTTTCCTCAACACTTTATTTTGTTACTCATTATATTTTATTACATTTATTTATTATATTTTTTTACTCAGAAGGGAACAGATATTTGTGGACCATATGACTGACTAATGTGATACACAGTCGGCTACAGAAATTCGTACATAGAGCATTGATTAAAAAGGAGTGTTTATTCTGCACATACTGTAATGATTGTTCTACTGACTGATTCAAGTATTACCCAAATAACATTACTAGAAATTTTTTGTGTTGGAAAATTAATGTACTAGATTAATTAGTTGTTACAAACCCGTGATGTCACAATGGTGTATAATAATTCCTGAGGCCGACTGTACTGTACAGTCGGCGGCAAAAGTCCTGTCGCCTCGCTTGCTTCACCGAGGCACGCGATGTTCATAGACTCGAGTTTCTTAGGTGTAGAAAACGTGCTCTAGTTCTCGAGTCCATGAACACTGCCTGTCTCGGTGAAGCAGGTGTGGCGACAGGACTTATGCCGCCGACTGTACCTGAAAGGGATAGTAGGGTATATTAATAGGTAAATCTGAAGCAACTGACTCCTCAAAACTATTCCAAGCAACAGGATACCATTATTTGTGTTCATCTGGCCCTGGTTCCTGGCATACTTTGGAGGAATCAAGGCACTCCAATGTACAGTCACGAGCATAAGTTTCTTTATCCCCATGGCGAGAATGAGGTCGAAGTTGTGGTTGGAGAAGGGCCAGGCAAACGAACACTGGGAGTCAGTATCTCATGACGGCGTAAAATTTGTTGTATTCAAGTGAACACCTCTAGTGATATGAAGCATCATCCCAACATTATGAACTGGTTCATTTTGTTCGTCTAGTCCATATCCAACCACGACTTCGACCTAATTCTTGCCAGGGGGGTAAAGAACTTAGGCTCGTGACTGTACCATAGGTGTATTATAGTCTATCTGCTTAACACAAACCCCCCCAAAGAACTGACGGAAGGAACCCCAATATAACCATTTAAATACACATATATATGAGTCTATTTTACGTGAGTGTGTTGGTGGTCGTTGGGTCGGTCGGTCAGGAAGAGAACACGACTCACTTCATCCCACGACCCTGAGACGACCTTCCTCCTTAATTAAGTATGGGGGTAGTACAGTGATGGTATAAATATTTTGAGTAACTTATTCCTCCAAACTATTCCCAACAACAGGACACCATTATTTTTGTTCATGTGGTCCTGTTTCCTCCAAAGTATTCCAAGCAACAGGACACCATTATTTTTGTTCATATGGTCCTGTTTCCTCCAAACTATTCCCAACAACAGGACCCCATTATTATTTTTGTTCATATGGTCCTGTTTCCTCCAATCTATTCCAAGCAACAGGACACCATTATGTTTGTTTATATGGTCCTGTTTCCTCTAAAGTATTCCAAGCAACAGGACACCATTATTTTTGTTTATATGGTCCTGTTTCCTCCAAAGTATTCCAAGCAACAGGACACCATTATTTTTGTTTATATGGTCCTGTTTCCTCCAAAGTATTCCAAGCAACAGGACCCCATTATTTTAGTTCATATGGTCCTGTTTCCTCCAAAGTATTCCAAGCAACAGGACCCCATTATTTTTGTTCATCTGGTCCTGTTTCCTGGTATACTTTGGAGAAATCAAGGTGTTTTTAATGTAAGTACCAAACGTATAGCCCATGCAGCCATCCCCACAGCCACCCACCCACCATTATTATATGACAGGTGTACAGTCGGTCGGCCTCAGGAATTCGTATACACCACTGTGACATCAAAGAAAATTCACTGTAGTATTTTCCTAACAACAACAACAACAACAGAATATTCACTGTAGTATTTTCCTAACAACAACAACAACAACAACCAGAAAATTCACTGTAGTATTTTCCTAACAACAACAACAACAACAACAACAAAGAAAATTCACTACACTTTTCCTAACAACAGCAACAACAACAACAAAAAATTCACTGTAGTATTTTCCTAACAACAACAACAAAGAAAATTCACTGTAGTATTTTCCTAACAACAACAACAACAACAACAACAAAGAAAATTCACTGTAGTATTTTCCTAACAACAACAACAAAGAAAATTCACTGTAGTATTTTCCTAACAACAACAACAAAGAAAATTAACTGTAGTATTTTCCTAACAACAAAGAAAATTCACTAATATTTTCCTAACAACAACAACAACAACAACAACAAACTTTTCTAGTAAATATATATGGGTCATTCTCGAATCAGTCAGCAGAACAATGACTACAGTATGTGTAGATTTAAAACCTCCTTTTAACCCATGTTCTGTGTACTAATTTCTGAGGCCAACTGTACATACATGGTCAATAGTCCTGCATGCAACACCTTTCATTAAAATAGCTTCGAAAAATGATCAGAAACTATAGCTGTTGGTGTCTGCAACATTGGTTCATAAGATTCAATCATATGGCTCGCTTTTATTCACCAGGTTGCAGGACTTTTGACCATGACTGTACATACATACATACATACCAGGAACTAACCAGTGTAATGTCTCAACTATATAATTATGTTCTTCAGAGTTCGTACCCCCTTCACCATAATTTACACTTTAATTGATTCATCCCCAGCAGATGCAATGCGATATTATTAGTTTGCCAAAGGGAAAACCCACACACAGCTCTCGGGGATTTAGCATTCAAGTTTTTTTATCCTCTTTTTTTTTTTTTTTTTTTTCTTTTTTTTTTTTTTTTTTATCGAATTCGACACATATCCGGGAAAAAAACCTCTGGAAAATATTGCCATTAACTGTTTATATACCTGGTGTGATAAAAACCAGTAGAACAAGTTGTGATGAGAAACTATTTGTACCAACTAGAAGAAGAAGAACAACAACAACAACAAAGACAACAACAACAACAACAACTACTACTACTACTACTACTACTACTACTACTACTACTACTACTACAACAACAACAACAACTACTACTACTACTACTACTACTACTATACTACTACTACTACTACTACTACAACTACAACAACAACATCTACAACAACAACAACAACAAACTTTTATATAATCACAGTGGGGGGGGAGGGGAGGGTTCGTGTATCGCGCAGGTGCATGAACAAGGGAATGGTAAAGTATAAGACAATGGGTAACGAATAATGAAAATACTATATATACTTATTATATGATTCTGTAAACGTATGTATGTATGTAGACAGTGGGTAACGAATAATCAAAATACTATATATACTTATTATATGATTCTGTAAACGTATGTATGTATGTTTGTATGTAAGTTCCAGAGAGACTGTATACTGATTCATCCTGCATGGCCATTCCACGAAACAAATGTCATCAGTACTATAGT
The DNA here is from genome assembly GCA_033782935.1 of Petrolisthes cinctipes. NCBI lineage: Eukaryota > Metazoa > Arthropoda > Malacostraca > Decapoda > Porcellanidae > Petrolisthes > Petrolisthes cinctipes. The sequence goes on along the minus strand of JAWQEG010003413.1, from coordinate 44,431 downwards.
GGCGTTTCGTGGAACTCTTTGCAGGACACGAAACTTCCGACCCCATAACCTACTCTGTCACTGTTTTTATTCTCACTACGTTTCAAATTGCACACACACACACACACACACACACACACACACACACACACACACACACACACACACACACACACACACACACACACACACACACACACACATACACATACATACATACATACATACATACACACACACACACACACACACACACACACACACACACACACACACACAGAGAGAGAGAGAGAGGATATTTTTAAAGGGAATGTACACTTTATTGTTTTGTTTTGCTTCAGAAGAATGTTGTTGTCGGGTTTTACCTAGAAATTGGGGAGGTTTTCGAGAAGATTACAAATGATGATGTCGTAATGAACAAGTCTTGGAAGTGTATAGGGGAAGTAGGCAATTTCCAGGAGACCTTATCACTGAAAATTATTTGTTGAAGGTTTTGTTGGTGACTAAAACACACACACACACACACACATACACACACACACACACACACACACACATATATATCAGGATATCGCTGGTAACTAAAACACATACACACACACAATTAATTTTGCTGGTCACACACACACACACAAACGCACGATTTTCACAATCCCGTTTTACATCTTCAAGGCATCTCGGTCAAATGGAAATCACCTGTTTTTTTTTAATACGGAAGATAATCGTGGTACAAGCAAGTTCTCAAGGCTGCTTGAAATGCCATGACGTCACTAACAACTGTCGCTACCAACTCACCTTCCTAGCTATACCCGTCGGAGAAGCAAGCACGGAGGTAAAGGGGGCGAGAATAGGGTTGAGTATAGGAGAGTAGTGTAAGGGGAGGGAGGGAGGATGGAGGAGGCAATGCATGGGGAGTTTGTAGTTAGCAAAATATTAGATGGCCACTGATTGATTCCACCAAACTAAGCTACAATATAGAGCCCTTACTCGAATAGCCTATAGGCCTATATATACTGAGGTAAGGGTCTGTTGTTAAAGGTCACTGACTATACGTATATGATGTAGACATTTGAATCAGGATGTAGGGGTTTAAAGGTTGTTGTTTCCTGCATGACATCTTTTGGAAGTGGCTATATGTGTGTGATGTTTACAGTAAAGTTGGGAGGTAGGGATCTAAAGGTTGTTGTTTCCTGCATGGCATCTTTTGGTAGTGACTATATGTGTGTGGTGTTTACAGGACAGTCGGGATGTAGGGGTCTAAAGGTTGTTGTTTCCTGCATGGCATCTTTTGGTAGTGATGTGCGTGGTGTTTACAGTAGAGTTGAGGATGTAGGGGTCTAAAGGTTGTTGTTTACTGCATGGCATCTTTTGGTAGTGACTATGTGTGGTGTTTACAATAGAGTTAGGAGGAAAGAGTTTAAAAGTTGTTGTTTCCTGCATGACATCTTTTGGAAGTGACTAGTGTGGTGTTTACAGTAGAGTTGGGAGGTAGGGATCTAAAGGTTGTTGTTTACTGCATGGCATCTTTTGGTAGTGACTATAGGCTATGTGTTTGGTGTTTACAGTCGGGATGTGGGGGTCTAAAGGTTGTTGTTTACTGTATGGCATCTTTTGGAAGTGACTATATGTGTGTGGTGTTTACAGTAGAGTTGGGAGGAACGAGTTTAAAGGTTGTTGTTTCCTGCATGGCATCTTTGGGTAATGGCTATGTGTGTTGTTTGGTGTTTACAGTAGTGATGTGAGGTATAGGAGTCTAAAGGTTGTTGTTTACTGTATGGCATCTTTTGGTAGTGACTATATGTGTGGTGTTTACAATAGAGTTGGGAGGAAAGAGTTTAAAGGTTGTTGTTGACTGCATGACATCTTTTGGAAGTGACTATATGTGTGTGGAATTTACAACAGTAGAGTCGGGAGCAGCTGCGTATATGTTCAGCAAGGACGGATGAAGAATGAAGGAAGGTAATAAATGGCGTCTGCCTGGGAATACCGACTGACTAAAGTTCATTTTGGTCGTTCCCACACAGGCTAATAAAACATGTTCCCCGGGACTGTCCCCTCGTTAATCAGTCTTTATACGACACAAACAAGTCTTCATCTTAGTCTTCATTATTATTATTATTATTATTATAAGCAACGAATATTTCTCGTTGTTCTTTTACTTCATTATCATTATTATTAGTAGTAGTAGTATACTATTATTGTGTTGTTATTATTATTATAGGACAGCAATAGTCACAAACAATTCTTCTTACTCTTTTTCATTATTATTATTATTATTATTTGTAGCAGTAGTAGAAGTAGTAGCTGTAGTAGTATATAAAAACAATATAAGAAATACTATTCATATATATTTATTTCTCTTGATGTAAACTCAGAACAGGTAAAATATGGCAAGTCCTAATTATCTTCACATTTTTACGTCATCCTATCTTTTGACGAGTTCATGAAAGTACAGTATATTATTATGGATTTTTGTTATTTCATTTATTGCTTGTAATGTTTTGGTTCACATTTCATTCAGGGAAAAAGTAACAGATGCTACAGAAAGGGACACAATCTGAATTTAAGAGGATTTTTAGTATTAGTAAATGATCCTCGTATATGTGTCACTCTTGCCAGTATTATTATTATTATTATTTTTAACAGCATGAATACGGGAAGAACAGAAAACAAACAAGAAACTAAAAAAATGGCAAAACAAATGAATAAATAACAGTAGTAATAATAACAATAACAATAATAATAATCCTACACTATCTTGGTATGGTGGTTGTAATAACACTGAAACTATATAGGGATAAATTAATTAATGTTGATGTCCTTATCCGTAAGTCTGTCCATGGTGTCCGTATCCTTGACTCCTCCTGTATGGTTGGTATTGGGAAGAGGACGACTGGTAGTGGTGTCGTCCATCGCTGGTGTGTAGACGGGGGTCGTGTTCATGGTAGTAACCCGAGACACCGTGTTTGTTGATGGTGAGGTGGTAGTGGCCGTCGTCGTCGTCATCGTGGTGGTGGTGGTTGTCCTGGTGGTTGTTGTACCCATAGCGGTCTCTACTGTAGTACCTGCTGTTGGATGCTTCTGCCTCGGGGTCTGGTGTAGGTGAGGGCATGGCCAGGGTGATACTCAGCAGGCCACACACCAGTACCAACATCACCATCACGCAACGTGTCTGTACGTACATAATAATTATATAGGAGGATGAGTAAAGAAAGGTGGGGAATGTTTTTTTTTTTTTTTGTGTGTGTGTGTGAGAGAGAGAGAGAGAGAGAGAGAGAGAGAGAGAGAATTAGAATCGTGGAATGCTATTTATGTCGTATGTATAATGTGTGTGTGTGTGTGTGTGTGTGTTAAACTCGGCCCCATCAACTCTACGGTACAATACATGAAATAATGACCTTGATATACTGCCGTTGTCTCACTTCACTTACTGTACTACCAATAATTTCCTTGTTCTCTTCAAATCTCGCTCTCCTTAAGGACCCTGTAATCGTGCATGATATTTGGAGGCTTCTGATTCCTCCTGACTATACCACGAAACAAACTCCTTCCATATAGGTGTGTGTATTTCGTGGCAATATTTGAAGGATTCATTTACCTCCAATTTCCCGACTACATCTGTACAGGGTCCCATAATTTTATCCCCATTCTCAGGGAACATAATATCACACATGCACACATCCCTACATGTTTAGTTTCCCTTATACCCTGTATGTTGTTTCCACTGAGCCTCATCCAGAATCAGATATAATATAGTAGATTTTCTATTATATTATCTTACCGATGCCATGTCTGAAGCAACGTAGAGGCAGGAGACTGGTAAGATGAGATGATGTGAGTTGGGTGTGTTGTTGATCTGAGGACTGCTGGTTAAGGCTATGACCTGACTACAGTACCTTGCTGTATATATAGCCGCTAGAGATGCAACCGCAGAGGGGAGGAGGGAGTGAGGAGAAGGAGGGAAGGTAGGTTAGGGGGGAAGTGACATGGTGTGGTGGGGGAGAGAGTTACAAAATGGGCAGGGACGGAAGGTAAGGGGGAGGTGACATGAAAGTGGAGGGAGGGGTTACCATTGGGCAGGGAGGGAAGGTAAGGGGGTGGTGACATGAAAGTTGGGACAGGGAGGGAAGGTAAGAGGGAGGTGACGTGAAGATGGAGGAGAGGGGCCATCAGGGTGTTTGTGTGTGGGTGTGGGGAGAATGTTTATAGGGTGGGTCAGGGTTTGTGTGTGGGTGTGGGGAGAATGCTTATAGGGTGGGTCAGGGTGTGTGTGTGTGTGGGTGTGGGGAGAATGCTTATAGGGTGGGTCAGGGTGTGTGTGTGTGTGGGTGTGGGGAGAATGCTTATAGGGTGGGTCAGGGTGTGTGTGTGTGTGGGTGGGGAGAATGCTTATAGGGTGGGTCAGGGTGTGTATGTGTGTGGGTATGTGGAGAATGCTTATAGGGTGGGTCAGGGTGTGTGTGTGTGTGTGTGTGGGTGTGGGGAGAATGCTTATAGGGTGGGTCAGGGTATTTGTGTGTGAGTGTGGGTGGGTGGGGAGAATGCTTATAGGGTGGGTCAGGGTTTGCGTGGGTGTGGGTGGGTGGGGAGAATGCTTATAGGGTGGGTCAGGGTGTTTGTGTGTGGGTGGGGAGAGAATGCTTATAGGGTGGGTCAGGGTGTGTGTGTGTGAGTGTTGAGAGAATGCTTATAGGGTGGGACGGTGTGTGGGTGTGGGGAGAATGCTTATAGGGTGGGTCAGGGTGTGTGTGTGTGTGTGTGTGGGGAAAATGCTTATAGGGTGGGTCAGGGTGTGTGTGTGTGGGTGTGGTGAGAATGCTTATAGGGTGGGTCAGGGTGTGTGTGTGTGAGGGGAAAATGCTTATAGGGTGGGTCAGGGTGTGTGTGTGTGTGTGTGTGGAGAATGCTTATAGGGTGGGTCAGGGTGTGTGTGTGTGTGGGTGTGGGGAGAATGCTTATAGGGTGGGTCAGGGTGTGTGTGTGTGGGTGGGGAGAATGCTTATATGGTAGGTCAGGGTGTGTGTGTATGTGGGTGGGGAGAATGCTTATAGGGTGGGTCAGGGTGTGTGTGTGTGTGTGTGTGGGTGTGGGGAGAATGCTTATAGGGTGGGTCAGGGTGTGTGTGGGTGTGGGGAAAATGCTTATAGGGTGGGTCAGGGGGTGTGTGTGTGGGTAGGGAGAATGCTTATAGGGTGGGTCAGGGTGTGTGTGTGTGAGTGTGGGGAGAATGCTTATAGAGTGGGTCAGGGTGTGTGTGTGTGGGTGTGGGGAAAATGCTTATAGGGTGGGTCAGGGTTTGTGTGTGGGTGTGGGGAGAATGTTTATAGGGTGGGTCAGGGTTTGTGTGTGTGTGGGGAGAATGTTTATAGGGTGCATGGGTCAGGGTGTGTGTGTGTGTGTGTGTGTGTGTGTGTGTGTGTATTGGGGGGTATATTGTGCCTTAGGCCGGGACAAACCAAGCAGGTATACACGCATTGTTGTCAAAATATGCACTGAGTATAATACTAAGGCTTTGTTATAACGTCATGCATGTATTACCATTTTTTATTTTGTTTTTTTACTAAAGATATATAGTGTAGAGTCGCCATTCATAGATAGGCCTATACACTTGAGAACAAAACATTGCTAGATTTTCCCCACCTATCAATAACATATCAATAACATATCAGTAACATATTCCACAATGTTAATAAGTATATACAGTCCAGCAACTACAAATAATCAGTAACATATTCCACAATGTTAATAAGTATATACAGTCCAGCAACTACAAATATATTCTCATTGCATCAAGAGTGGTGCTTCAGATAAAAAAAAAAAAAAAAAAAAAAAAAAAAAAAATAGCCGTCTGGTGAAGCATCCCATAAAAATACACACAACTCGTCAACCATTGTATGCAAAGGTTAACGAAGTCGATGACTCTGCTACTGTATTGTCTAAAGCTTTTACAGCTTGCCAAATTTCATAGCCCTGGTCATTTTAACTACAAGAAATATATGCATGACTATTGTGACCGAGTGTGTATGTGTGTGTGTGTGTCTGTGTCTGTGTCTGTGTGTGTGTGTGTGTGTGTGTGTGTGTGTGTGTATGTGTGTGTTCTAGCAGACATGCACCACAAATGAGGAGGGATGCTTTTGTTTTTTTAAATGTTCCGACACTGGACATAGGCTGATTTACTATTGCATCAAGTTAGTGTTATTTCAGTATATGAACGAGTGAGCAAATGTTGTTGCCTATAAAGGACCCTGTGATCGTGTATGAGACTTGGTGGCTTCTGATTCCTCCTGACTATGCCACAAAACAAGCTCCTTTAATGTAGGTGTGTGTGTGTGTATTTCGTGGCAATGTTAGAAGGACTCTCTATAAACCTCCATATTTTCTGACTACACAACGTGGGTCCTTTAATCATATCTTATACGACTGAATGAACTAAGTGAAATTTTCCCTGCCTGCATGCTTGTGCCTTCAGTCAACCTGCTTGTAGCCTCTGGTCACTACACACCTGCATAATGACTGACTAGCTAATTACACGCCGCTACATATTCTAAGGAGGTATAGTATAGAATTGGTAAATCTGCAACTACTTATTCCTCCAAACTATTCCAAACAACAGACCACCATTATATTTGCTAATCGGGTCCTGTTTCCTGACATACTATGGTGGAATCAAGGCTCTCTAACATAAGTACCAAAAGTATACCAACCCCTTAATTTAGGACCCTGTAATCGTCGTGTATGAAAATTGGAGGCTTCCGATTCCTTCTGACTATGCCACGAAACAAGCTCCTTCTATATAGGTGGTGTTTCGTGGCAATATGTAAAGGACTCGTTTACCTCCAATTTTCTGACTGCAACACACGAGTTCCTTAACCCACATTATAGTCTGCTGTATAATTACCAAGTATACTTATAGAGTGTAACCAACCCATTGCCTTTTCCAGGTAGGAGATACATCGTTGTTAGTTAGATTAGTTAGGCACAGGATATACGTAAATTATGATTAGACTAAACTGGGTTAGGTCGGCATGGGCTGCATTAGGTCACGTTAGGTCATTGTAAAGAGAATGGTACCACCCGGTGAAAAGAAAACGGAGTGCCCTCGTGTGAAGAAGTGAGGGGAAGGCGGGGTAATAAGGGGGGAGGGTTATTTTTTATATACAGTATTGATAAGGCGAGGGAAGGGCAAAGTGAGGTGAGGGAGGTTGTGGGGGACTGCATGGAGTAAAGGGTAAGGGCGAAGAGAGGTATTAGTGATTGAAATAGGTGAGGGGGGAAGTGCATAGGGAATTGGATAGCCTAGATAGATAGTGGGAGGAGGGAGTAGTGATAACAGAAGAAGTAGTAATAGTGGGGTGGGGGGGGATAGATGGGAGGGTCTGAGTTAAGAGAAGAGGCTTTGCATGGAATTTCTTACTGTGATTATGGGATGGGAAGGAATAGGAAGGGGTGGTGAGGGGAGTAGAACTGAGGGGATGAACGAAAAGAAGCTGGGAAGGGAAATTTTGCAAGTGTGTGTGGGCGTGTGTTTTTTTTTTGCAAGTATGTCTGTGTATGTGTGTGTGTTTATTTTGAGAGTATGTCTGTGTATATGTGTGTGTGTGTGTTTATTTTGCGAGTATGTCAGTGTATGTGTGTGTTTATTTTGCGAGTATGTATGGGTGTATGTGTGTTTATTTTGAAAGTATGTCTGTGTGTGTGTGTGTGTGCTTATTTCACAGTGGCCAGGAAAAAGAAGGGGGTAGGCATCGACGGGAGGAGGTGAAATGAAGGGAAGCGGGGTAAGAAAGGGGGGGGGGGAGGGGAATGTGGATGGAGGGATGAGGGAGGAAAGAGAAAGAAAAAAAATAATAATAATGTGTCTGGAGTTTCCCAAGCCAATGACCGCATTTCACCTCTGCTCTCACTCTACTTTTGGGGATTTCCCTCAAAACTTTCTTAGTGGTTTGTTTGGCTTCTCTCTTTTTTTTTTTTTTTTTTTTTTATGTCGTTGTTCTTGTTTTCTTTGTATTCCTAATCTGGGGGGAAAATTCATACCTACACATATTATCGAGGCTCTGATTATTTACAACACGCACATGTAGAAACACACACGCACATGCAATCATCAACACACAGCTAGTTATAGAGAAAGAAGGACATACAATAAGGTATAAACTTGCCTGGGTATTTCCCTTTCAAGGACGATATTGTTGGTTCATATATCTTCTTTCCTTTCCTCGTCTTTTTTGGTCTTTTTTTTTTTCTCACTTCTCATTCTTCTCATGCTAAAATTGTATCATCCCTTTATTGTTTGATTGTATTTACTCTCTTTGTTTTGCGAATATATATTATCTATCTGCATAAGTGCATGGTGTAAATATGCATGTGGGTAAATGTGTGTATGCTTTTGTACTGGTGTACGTACACAAGTACACCATATACATACACATACACATATAAGAACATACATATGTTCTTATATGTGTGCGTGCAACTGCAACAGTCTCTGTACTTGAGTGTATGTGTGTGCTCGTGTGTCATTAGCTTACATGCATGTGTGTGTGTATCAGCTTACGTGTGTGTGTGTGTGTGTGTAAGAGCTTACGTGTGTGTGTGTAAGAGCTTACGTGTGTGTGAGTGTGTGTGTGTGTATTAGCTTATGTGTGTGTGTGTGTGTGTGTATTAGCTTACGTGTGCATGTGTGTGTGTTTGTGTGAACAGACTATTAAGTATACAGGAACTGGCGTCTTGATCACCTCAGCTGCAGCCCTTACCTTGCCCTTGAGAGGAAATGTCTGGAGTTCATACACCTCGTCACGGTAATAATTCCTTCAGTCAGAGTTCTTCTGTCTGCCAAGGTGCAACTGGTTCCTCCAAGCAACAATCCACCATTGTTTGTATTAATGTGGTCCTGTTTCCCGGCATACTTTGGAGGAATCAAGGTGCTCTATATAACCAAAAGTATACACTATCACCTTAACTGTTGTGATCTCACTATCACCCTGACTCCCATTTGTGGGTCCGAGCATCTGCGCGGCTTCGGTCAACCAGACTCGGGACTGATCGGCCAGACAGTCTGGGGAACTACAACAACAACAACAACAACAACAACAACCTTAACTGTTGTTCTATCCTTGTATCCCTCGTATAATCCCTCGTACAGATGAGTAAGTAGAAAGTGCAAGAAAAATATTGTATATGGCAACATCTGGCAGTTCTTTGTAGTAAACCCTCGTATCTTTATGAATGAATAATTGGGAACACAGAGACAATGTTAGGTGGAACGTGATTGGCTGAACTGTGAGTGGTGGTGAAGATGTTGTCATATACAGCCAGATTTTTCCTGCACTTTTTACTTGCTCAGCTGTACTGATTCTTATACAAGGGTGGCGTCGGTCATAGGAACTCCTGACTTCAACTGCTGAGCTCCATTTTTGAGTGGTTGTAGTTACATTAAAGGGGATACAATTTAACATACATATACACTTATTTCTCCAAACTGTGTTACAAAACAAATCCTTTACTCACGTACTGAGGTGCTCGTCGATTTCTTGGTAAAATATGGAAGAATCGGTTGTCCTTCCCATTTTACCACAGTAGATAACTCCCTATGATCGTGTATGAAACTTGGTGGCTTCTGATTCCTCTTGACTAGGCCACAAAATAAGCTCCTTCAGTATGTGTGGTGTTTCTTGGCAATGTTTGAAGGACTCACTAACCTCCAATTTTCTGACTACTTCGCGGGGTTCTGATACTCGTGTAAGATTTTCTTTCATATATAATTTGGGCAACATAATAAAGTCATACAACATTTGTTTTTATTCCAAGGGGGCCGTCCATTGTATACAAATTGAAAGGCTACTGATTCCTTCTCTGCTTTGAGGTAGAGAAAGCCACGGGTTATAATAGCCTAGCATAAGACAAGTGCAGGTGTTCTATAGATGGGAAGTTAGTGTAGGAACTCCACGTGTGTTGTATAAGTTGAATGATAGATAAATAAAGAGTGAGTCAGGCAATGTGGTCAATGGAGAAAATCTTGATGAGTAGTTATCGTTGGGGTGGAAAAATGCACAGAGAGAGTTTTCACATCCATCCTCAGGGGTCGGTCTCAGAGGCTATTAGTGTTTCTCTCAATAAAAACTATATCATTTTTTTGGGGTGGGTGGGGTGGGGGGTGAGGGGATGAGGGAGAGAGAGGGGGAAATCAGGTGTGTATGATGTGTTTGTAATGTGTTTGTTTGTGTATATAGTGTAAATATATACATATATAGTTCCAAATACATACTGTACTGGATGGATATTTACCATCAATACTAATAATGTACACACAAATATATGCAAGGTAAAGGAAGACAATAACATTCATCATATCATTTACATGTGCTTTATTTGTTTTTATTTCATTATTGTTTTGATTCAGTGGTAAAACAACTCCACACATGACTTATAAGAGATATGTCGTGTATGAATTATGTAGCTAAATTACATATCGACAAACTCAGACTGGGTTAAAACTCACTCATACTGACGTCTATTATAATTATCACATCACTGTTTCTATTATCCTATCCCCTCAATGCTCCACAATGCTTTACACTATAACTAAAACGTATAGCATTCGTCCCCGTTTCAGTTAGTCAGAGGGACGGTACAGTATTATTCTTGGTGTGTCAGTGGTTTCCCATCACCTAAATAAAAATGTTAAAAGGCGATCCCTGCTAAGAAAATAATGTATGTTGGTCTAGATGTTTTTTTTTTTTTTTTTAATTCTATTCAGGCAAGATAAAACCGTCTGGAGTATAAGTTAGTAAAACAATAAACAAACAGAGACACAAATACGTATACAATTAATTAACTAAGGGAAGAGCCTGAGTGTGTCAGACATATATAGGTATAGTGTGTTATATTATAGGTAGTCAACGTATCCGAATAAAATGGTATCCGGACTGTCTGTAACGAAGGATCAGTAGTAGAGTGTTATGTAGGTAGCATAGTCATTGTATACGAATAGAGTGGTATGTATCCGGAGTCGCTGTAACGAAGGATCAGTAGTAGAGTGTTATGTATGTAGCGTAGTCATTGTATCCGAATAGAGTGGTATGTATCCGGAGTCGCTGTAACGAAGGGTCAGTGGTAGAGTGTACTGTATTTAGGTAGCCGAGTCTAGTCATCTTAACCGAATGGAACTAATAGTATCAGGAGTCGTTTATGCCAATGTTGTTCAGTGATGGTGTCCGTGACCGAGGTAACCAACGGAGTGAGTGTGACCACCTCCTGGGTAGTGGTGGGTGTAGATGATCTTATGTCCAATGTGGGCATGTTCGGTGTGAACGGGTCTGTAGTGACGTCGGTGACCCCATGAAGCAGCAGGCAGGGCTTCGGGGGAAGGATCAGGGAAGGGTAGAGCCAGGGACACCACCATCAGGCAGGCCAATACCAGCAGTGACTGTAGGAGGGAGAAAGGCGATTATTATAGTATGTATGTATGTATGTACTGGGGTGAGTCTATCTTACAGTCTTACCAATCTCATGTATACATAGATAGACAACATGCCAACTCTATCAAATATCATCCCCCCCCCCTCCTTACAAAGCATTACCATCATGTCGACAGCACTATCAAAACCTCATAACACCTCATCCTCCCTCACCTACAAAGCAATTCTCATCACTGATATAGACAACACGCGCCAGTACTATCAAAACCTCATCCCACCTCATTCCTCATTACAAAGAATTCCCATCGCAATGATAAATAACACACTAGCTCTATCAGAATCTATCCCACTTCATCCCCACCTACAAAGCATTCCCATCACTGATATAGACAACAACAACAACAACAACACAACACAACACGCCATGCACCATTATCAAACCTCATTCCACCTCGTCCCTCCCTACACTACACTCCCTTTGCCAAATAAGTTGTATTGTCTAGGGAAGGATGTCATGGGTGTGTTGCTTTTAAGGGACCCTGTGATGTAGTCAGAAAATTGGAGATAAAAGAGGCCTTCAAATATTGCCATGAAACACACACACCTATATGGAAATGGCAGGTTTCGTGGCATGGTCAGGTGGAATCAGATGCCTCCACTTTTCAAACATGATCACAGGGTCATTAAGATTAGGAACTATACTCCCGACACACAAATTCCTTGCAGTAATCACATGTTAACACTTTAATGGAAACAGAACCTTCATGAAAAAGTAATTGGAAATAAATATGTTTAACAATAATACCAAATTGCATTCGGTATCATTCGTTTCCATCTTCTTCTGTGTCTTCATATAAGTGATAGTTTTAATTAAGTAGAATAATAGACCCTGCATGTTCAACCCAGCCTATATTTTGTTCATTCCATATGTGTTGTTTCGATCCATTTACATACTGTACTATAATAATATCGTCTGTAAATGTAAAGGAAAACCGGGTATACATGGGTTCGTTCACTAAGATACATCCTGAATCCACATCTCAATTAAATTTGTACCTTAAGGGTCAAGTACAGTACAGTGTTGGCAAATCTGGAGCAACTGATTCCCCCAAACTATTCCAAGCAACAACAGAACACCATTATTTTTGTTCATCTGGTCCTGTTTCCTGGCATATATACTTTGGAGGAATCATGGCACTCCAGTGTAACAAAAGTGAATTAATTACCCCCTTAATGTGTCTAGTTTTAGTGTAGGAAATGTGAGAATGTCCAATATATTACATGTACAGTCGGCGGCAAAAGTCCTGTCGCCTCACTTGCTTCACCGAGGCACGCGATGTTCATAGACTCGCGGATTATTAGGTGTAGAAAACGTGCGTAATTCTCGAGTCCATGAACACTACCTGTCTCGGTGAAGCAGGTGATGAGGCGACAGGACTTCTGCCGCCGACTGTACAGTACGTCTATATATCATCCTGGTTACATAATATAAACATACTTACCAGCTTCATCTTGAGTGAGTATATATGTGTGTGTATGTGATTCGTCGTTATAAGGAGCTAGCAGGAAGGATAGTTGTGCGATCAGTAAGAAGTGTTGTTGAGCTCTGAGTATCCTACCACCGGCTCCGGTATATATATCCTACTGCTCGTCTCAGGACAGAAGGCGTGGCAGGAGGAGCAAGAAGAGGGGTGGCAAGGGAGGGGAGGAGGATGGAGAGTAGTAAAGTAGGAAGGATGTGAGGATATCGGGAGTAAGTTACCGATTCAAAACACTGAGTCTTGATATGATAGGAATTTCAACTACCAGATGTGACTGTTGGGAGAGAAATTTTATATATATTTTTATCGTATTTATGTATGTATTTATTTTGTGTGTATTTTAATATATTTATTTTATTTTTATGTATTGATTAATGTAATAATTTTCTACCTGTTTTGTGGGTGGGAAATCCTAGTTGACGTCGACACACACGGTACAAAAAAAAAAGATAAAAAAGTAAGGTTATATAATATTATGTGGGAGGCTAGTTTTTATAACCTAGTAGTTGGTCCAGTACAGTGCTTCTATATATACTTTATTTACTGTATAGTGAGCAACCACATGTCTCCTCACACTCTTATAACTTCCACCTCTGTCGATCATCCTATTCTCACTCGCTACCTTGCAATATTTCTCTCTACTCTCCACCTCTCTCACTCACTCCCTCTGTACTCCACCTCTCATACCCTATCCTCACTCTCTCTATCCTCCACCTCTCATACCCTATCCTCACCCGCTATCTTTCACTCACTCTCTCTATCCTCCACCTCTCATACCCTATCCTCACCCGCTGTCTTTCACTCACTCTCTCTATGTTCCACCTCTCATACCCTATCCTCACTCTACCTTTCATTCACTCTCTCTTTCCTCCACCTCTCATACACTATCCTCACTCACTACCTTTCACTCACTCTCTCTATCCTCCACTTCACATACCCTATCCTCACTCTACCTTTCATTCACTCTCTCTTTCCTCCACCTCTCATACACTATCCTCACTCGCTACCTTTCACTCACTCTCTCTATCCTCCACCTCTCATACCCTATCCTCACTCTATCTTTCATTCACTCACTCTCTTCCTTTCACTCACTCACTCTATCCTTCATTTTTCTCACCCTATCCTCACTCTCTCCTTCTAACCTCCACCTCCCTCACCCTTATAAGTCCATAGAAATAACATAGATACAGACAGACTCTTCGGTTCAAACATAGTGGCCTGTGATCTTAATTAAATTTGAAGATAAATAAATGAGTCCTTCAAATATTGCCACGAAACACCACCTATATGGAAGGAGCGTGTTTCGTGGCATAAGCTAGAGGAATCATAAGCCTCCAATTCCTATACACGACTTTAGTAGGGGTTAATTAATTCCTCAACTGTTAAACTACTAACTATTAAACACCATCTGTATCGAGTTGGTTTGTTTCATGGCATAGTTGGAAGGTTTTAGTTTTTCAGCTGTCCCTCTTTTCTTTCTATTTCCTTCCTGCTTGCTGTCTCACCTTTTTCTGGCGCTATATAACCTCACTGTTGCGGCGCCTAATATCAATCAAGCAATCAAATTCTAAGTGTGCGATGAAACGACCGGGACCAGATTAATAAAACTAATGATGGCCTGTTGCTTGGAATAGTTTGAAAGGAAAAATTTGCTCCGGATTTATCAACACTGTACTACCTATACCCCCTACATTATTTATTTAATGTAGTGGATGGATTGGCATAAAACAATTTCTATGACAGGGACACAGCTGCGATCACAAGTTTCGATACACAGGAGGTGACGGGTAAATATCTCCCTCTATAAGATGAGCAATAGTTTCTAATAAGTCACAAGCAGATTTTCAGTTTATTTTTTTATATATACATTATAAATTATTTTTATGTACAGTCGGCGGCAGAAGTCCTGTCGCCTCACCTGCTTCACCGAGACGCACAGTGTTCATGGACTCGAGAAATACGCATGTTTTCTACACCTAATAATCTCGAGTCTATGAACATTGCTTGCCTCGGTGAAGCAAGTGAGGCGACAGGACTTTTGCCGCCGACTGTACCTCAACTTCGGGAGTGTAGGCCGTCAATAACCTAACCAAACTCTTGTGAGGCCCCGAGATTATTGAGTATCGCTCTAGGTATATAGTTGAGATGGTGGTGGAGCTTCATGGTGTTAGTTGCTACTCTTCTACCCTACTAGTTGACGATACCGTATTTATACACGTCACTATCAAAACAAAACTATGTCATCCAATTACTTGTAGCCTTAAAAGGGGTTATTTTTGGCGAATGATTATTATGATTTACAGTTATAGATTCCTCCAAATTGATGTCTCCCTCAGGAATATAAAGAAGGGGATTTGTTTTGGGACAGTTTGGAGGCATCAAAAGTACTCTAATTTGTCGAAAACAGAAGACACCTCCCCCCCCCCCCCTCTCTCTCTCTACAAAGTTATGCTAAGGATTGGGAATACGAAGAAAAGGATTACGAAATAATGCCCTTGTACCCCCTTCACGAGCACTGCAACCCACAAGTCTTGTTGGTCTTCCCCAGGGACTTCCCGGCCTCCCTCCCCCCCTTCACCACCTCTCACACTAGAAAAACGAAAAGAAACGTAAGGCATCAAGAGTAGAAACGTGAGCGATAAATCAGGAAAGAGAGCAAGAAGGTACCAGAAAAAAAGAACAAAAAATTGAAGCCTTCCGAGTAAAACGGAGTAGGCATCAGAGAGAGAGAAAAGAGGAGGGGTGGAGTGGATTCAGACTAAAGATGAAAGAACATTGCCCTAGGCTAGGACGACCCTGTAGACTAGGGAAGTGGTAGAGGTAGGACAGCAAACAAGAAGGGATGAGGGGAAAGAAATTTTAAACGAGGATGATTGATATTAAGGATGCAACTCTGCTCTAGGGGTGAAAGATTCTAGGGTTATATTCCTAGACAAAAACGAAAGACTTATTAATGCCCCTTCCACATGAGACAAAATTTAAAGACAGCGGGCACAGATCAGCAGAGTTGTCGGGATATGACTTTGCAACGGCCCCCGGTTATTTTTCTATTTATCACTAGTGTGCGCGTTGCTGTCTTAAATGTCTTTTTCCAGATGTCTTTCAAATAACTTTTCTTCTCTTATTGTTATTGTTGTTTTGTAGTAGTAATATTTCTGCAATTAGTTCCTCTATTAGTGTTACCATATCAAACAGTCCCCGGCAGCCTTTAGCGCCCCCCACCCACCCACAAAATTGGTAACAGTGTCTACCTGTCGTCTTTAACCACCGATAATCTATACTTCTCTGCTTATTTCCACTAAAGCAGATAATAGGGCTTGGAAACTGACTACAAACACCACAAGTTCAGTCGGGATTACTTCACCCAATGGTAGTCTTTCGTGTAAAACCTACTGTAGGATGAGCGAGAAGGAATGGAAGGAAACAAAGAATTGAAAGGAAGTGACTCGAGAACCGAAGGGGCGCCAAATCTCTTTAAATACTGCTCACACCACCTTCCTATGGGATCATAATTACTGGCCAAGGGGTCACTTCAAGGGTGACTAACTTGCTTGGGTAAATATTGAATGAATTACCGTTATTGCGTGTCACGAGTCAGACATAATACTCGTGACGTAATTTGAATTACAGAGAGTTGGAAATTTCCATACTGGAGAATGTTCTAGAGAAGGTTCTGGAATATTCCATTCCTGAGACAAAGGAGACAGGAGTGGGTTAAGTTGGGGGTGCAGCTAGTTAATCCCCAGGTAGTATCAAAAATAGACCAGGTAGAAAAAGGGAAAAAGGGTCATGGTTCAACTGAATTTGCCACATTCAGTCATATAGGTGTTCGTACATTAAGTACATAATGTATTAATAATTATGCTACCTGGGTAACTTATGGTATTGTAAATGATCGTGAAGTGGAGGGGAATTATCGGGAATTATTAGCACGCCATAGGTAAATTGCAATTGCAGGTATAACTAAGGAATGAGAGGGTACCATGTAAATCGTAGCCAGTTAGGAAAAACGAACAAAAATAGGAGGAGGAGTCAGAGAAATTTTGAACCAGTTAAGGAGGAAGAATTGGGTCAGTTGGAACAAGACACACTTGAGGGAAGGACACACTCGTTCGTCAGCTGCCCTTGCCTAGTGATCACGTAGACGCCGAATTCGTTGTATATTACACGATTTCACAAGGCTTTACAGTTGTATACTGACTAGTTGCATTGACGCTGGTTCAGTAACTAAATTAGGTGAGGGGGAAGCTGGAGCTTTGAAGAAAAATTACGAGTGTGTTGTGAGACTCTAAATTATTCCCAAGTGTGAGACATTAAGAAATATTCCAACTCGCGTAACAATTGATAGAATTACTACAAGTGTTAACGTAACCTAGACTATCGTCACGTATACGAACGAGACGTAGCGAGAGCGAGTAGCTAGTTAGCGTGGCGTGAGTGTGTGTGTGTGTGTGAAATTAATTTATTCATGTTGGCATACTGGAGTTGAATAAATATAGAAAATTTGCAATTGGTTGTTTAAATGCACCAGTAGATTTGTTATCTATATAAATACATATATATCGGGAAGAACCCTTAACATAAATTATTATTATGTGCGTGGTGCTTGAGGCCTAAAACGGGGAGTTAACCCTGAGTACTTTCTTCGCTGCAGCCAACCAACGAAGATCATAAATTAACCGGGCAAGGTAAGTTGTAATTCTCATATTATAAATTACATTATCTATCATTCTCACATCACCGTCACATATTGGCGCCCGAACATAGGGACCTGAGCGTTGTATTAACTCCAGTCACACACGCGCACACTTTCACGAGTAGATAGTCATAACTGTCCAGAAATTAAGGCAACCGAAACGATAGAAAATAAATTAAAAATGTCTACCGTACAAGAATTGTTGGGAGAGGCTCAACTATTGGGAATTGAAGGTAAGGCCGAAATTCAAGGGTACGTGAAGGGCCGCCAAGAAGAAGAAAGGCTTGAAAGGGCAGCCATAAGAGAAAATGAAAGAGAACAGAGAGAGCAAGAAAAATTGAAATGGGAACATGAAAAGGAAGTATTGGAACTGAAATTACGTGCGAGTGAAAGTCAAAGCTCGAGTGGAAGTGAGGGTGTAAGCTCAACCACCGTAACCCCAAGGTTACAACTGTCAAAATACGTAGAGGGAGACGATATCGAGCCGTTTATTGAGCGATTCGAAATGGTTGCAGACACTTATAGATTAGATAATGATATAAAGAAGCTCGAGTTTATTAATTTATTCGATGGAAAAGCACTTAGTATTCTCCACCGACTCGATAGTACCGCCAGAGATTACGAGAACATGAAAAAGGCTTTATTACAGGCGTACGGGTTGACGGTCGATGACGCTAGGACTCAGTTCTGGCGTGCATCCTTACAGGATAAGGAGACTGTTGCACAGTTTAGTGCACGTCTGACCAGTTACCTGGATCAGTGGTTGGAGAAGGCCGAAACACCTAAGACGTTGGAGGGGGTAAAAGACTTGTTGCTTCGCACACAACTGGAGAAGTCTTGCCCTCCAGAATTGTCGGCTCAGCTGAAAACCAACAAGGTGAAAATGTTGCAAACGATGGTGGATATGTCGGACGCACATTTTACCGCGTATGGTTACCACACGCGGATTCAGCCTAATAAGAAAATTAATCAGTCGAATAAGCCTTCTCAGAACTCTGCTGTTTCATATAACCAGTCGAGTAAAAATCAGTCACAGCAGCAGAGTCAAATTGTTCGTCTGCAACCTAAACCTCATTTTAATCATACCCAGAAACAAGGTAATAATAATCACTATTCGCAGCAGTCCAATCAGTACCGTTACCAAGGAAAAAGTAACCGGAAAAATAGTAATAACCACGGTGGAAATAAGGGTTATTATCAGCGATCGGCAGCTGCAACACATGGTGAACCACAGTATTCACCTGTGGCGGTTCAACCTAGTGTAGAACCACGAGTGCCTCAGTCGGTTCACGAACCTCATCAATTGTGACTAAACGCGACAGGAGTCTCGAAAGGTAAGTCTGGTTTCCATATTTGTCCGGGAATTGTTAACGGGATATCTGTTGAAGTCTTTCGAGATAATGGGTCATCGGGGTGTTGTGTCGCTGATGGTTTAGTTGCTTCTAATGATTTTACAGGGGAGCAGGTAACTATCACTATGATTGATGGTACCAGGAGGCTCTATCCTCTTGCTAAAGTTGCAGTGGAGAGTCCATTCTATACAGGCCAGGTAATTGCAGCAGTCATGCAAAATCCTGTGTCAGATTTGGTAATAGGAAATATACCAGGGGTTAAGAATGCGTGTTCAGTGGAAGTTTCCACGCAGACTGGTGCAGCTGCTGTAACCAGGGGTATGACGCATGCGAAGAAAACAGTTGTTCCACTTCAAGTGACAACTGCCGCCGACCTCGTAAATTGCGAGGATGTAATTGCAGAGCAAGCAAGTGACCCTTCATTGGCACTTGTTCGCAAGCAGGCACTTGAGGGTGAGAGTAGAGATCGACATGGTATTGTAACCAGTTATGTCAGGAGGAGAAACAGGTTTTACCGACGTACAGTAAACCCCGATGGGGAAGAGAGGGTTCAGTTTCTCGTACCAGAGAAATACCGACAGGCTGTGTTTACCCTGGGTCATCATTCTATATTAGGGGGTCATATGGGGATGAGGAAAACAATTGATAGGATTCAGTCTCATTTCTATTGGCCAGGTATGGGGAGAGAGATAGGGAGATTGTTGAGGTCATGTGACGTTTGTCAGAAAACGTGTGACAGGGGTCGGGTGAAGCCCGCACCTCTTAATCCTCTACCGCTAATCTCAGAATCATTTGAGAGAGTAGCGGTTGATATTGTTGGACCGATTATTCCGAGGGCTACGGACGGTGCCAAGTATATTCTTACCTGTGTGGATTTCGCGACCAGATGGCCTGAAGCAGTGCCTCTGCGTGATATTGAAGCCACTACAGTGGCTGAAGCTTTGTTGGATATATTCTGTCGTGTCGGTATACCAAAGCAGGTATTGTCCGACCGTGGCAGTCAATTTACCTCCGCGATGATGGAGGAATTGTGGAGATTACTCTCAGTTAAAGGGTTGAGGACAACACCTTATCATCCAATGTGTAATGGGTTGTGTGAGAGGTTTAATGGTACTCTCAAGAAAATGTTGAGGAGGATGGCAGTAGAACAACCTAGGGAGTGGTCCAGGTATATCTCGCCACTACTGTTCGCGTATCGCGAAGCACCTCAGGCATCGTTGCAATTTAGTCCATTCGAGTTAGTGTATGGTAAACCTGCTCGAGGACCACTTCAGGTTCTACGTGAACTTTGGGACGATGAGGAATCGGATCCCGTGGTGAAAACCACTTATTCTTATGTAATTGATTTGGCAGAACGATTACAGCAGACCTGCGAGATTGCAAAGCAGGAGTTATCTAAAGCAAAGGAGATTCAGAAGTCCTACTATGATAGGAAAACTAAGCTCCGAACGCTACAGGTAGGGGGGAAGTGTCTCGTTCTGTTACCAACAGCTCATAATAAGTTGTTGGCTCAGTGGAAGGGTCCCTTTGAAGTAGTCAAGAAGGTGAATGACCTTAAATACATAGTTAAAATCAAAGGTGAAGCCAAGCGGTTCCATATTAATATGCTTAAGGAATATTACACCACCCAACAGGGGTGTACTTCCATTGTTACCACATTTGGGGCAGGCTGTTATAACATCACCTCAGAACAGAGTGAAGTGTTAAGTCTAGTCCGTGGTCATTTTTCCCCAGCAGTAGACATGGTTAGCGCTGCTGTGGTAATTCCCGAGGGTGACGAGGGATATACTCCCAGACGGCTGAAGCTCGTCAAGGTGAGACAGTGGCTGAGGTCTCCGTTTCGGAGAAATTAAGACCAGACCAGCTTGCAAGAGTCAATGCTGTACTGGAAAAATATTCACGTGTGTTCTCTGACAGGCCTGCTGTTGCCAACGTAGCCTGTCATGAGATTCAGCTTGCGAGCGACACACCAGTGAGGGTCAAATTGCTCGTTAATTAGTGTTAACCGAGTAAATATTCATGCGAAGATCGACCGGCAGAAGTATCCTCCGGGTCGAATTGCTCGTAATTGTTACCTCTCCGAGCGCAACGAGCACGAGTCTTATGCGACTCAGATCAAGGGGTTTCCTAGAATTGGGGAAAAATCCGATGTTATATGTATTGTATTTTGTGTAACCTTATCCAAGACACGGATTCTAGCGGTTTACTCTGATCCCAGGCTCGGATAATTCACTAATATATATATTGCCTTCCAGAATATTATTGCAGTAATTTTGTGTAACCTTATCCAAGACACAGATTCTAGCGGTTTACTCTGATCAAAGGCTCGGATAATTCACTAATATATGTATTGCCTTCCAGAGATATTGTTGCATTTCCTACATATTATGTAACAAATACACAATGCATTACATACACCACACTTATATATTGCTTAAATGTGTACAAATTGTACTGAGCAGAAATTACCAAGTACATTCATTCTTGTCTCGGAGTTTCTTCCTAAGATTGAAAAGCTAAAGTAACTGTTGGGAGTTTTCCACTCATTGGCAAAAATGAACACGTAACTGGTGATAGTAATTGACACATACAAGAATAAGTGAAGTGTGGATGAATTGTTATTGTAAAAGTTATACATGCAAAGGCGTTGTTACCACTTCACGAATCTATTAAACATTGCATAGAGCAATGTCTCTTTGTGTGGGCGAATGTCACGAGTCAGACATAATACTCGTGACGTAATTTGAATTACAGAGAGTTGGAAATTTCCATACTGGAGAATGTTCTAGAGAAGGTTCTGGAATATTCCATTCCTGAGACAAAGGAGACAGGAGTGGGTTAAGTTGGGGGTGCAGCTAGTTAATCCCCAGGTAGTATCAAAAATAGACCAGGTAGAAAAAGGGAAAAAGGGTCATGGTTCAACTGAATTTGCCACATTCAGTCATATAGGTGTTCGTACATTAAGTACATAATGTATTAATAATTATGCTACCTGGGTAACTTATGGTATTGTAAATGATCGTGAAGTGGAGGGGAATTATCGGGAATTATTAGCACGCCATAGGTAAATTGCAATTGCAGGTATAACTAAGGAATGAGAGGGTACCATGTAAATCGTAGCCAGTTAGGAAAAACGAACAAAAATAGGAGGAGGAGTCAGAGAAATTTTGAACCAGTTAAGGAGGAAGAATTGGGTCAGTTGGAACAAGACACACTTGAGGGAAGGACACACTCGTTCGTCAGCTGCCCTTGCCTAGTGATCACGTAGACGCCGAATTCGTTGTATATTACACGATTTCACAAGGCTTTACAGTTGTATACTGACTAGTTGCATTGACGCTGGTTCAGTAACTAAATTAGGTGAGGGGGAAGCTGGAGCTTTGAAGAAAAATTACGAGTGTGTTGTGAGACTCTAAATTATTCCCAAGTGTGAGACATTAAGAAATATTCCAACTCGCGTAACAATTGATAGAATTACTACAAGTGTTAACGTAACCTAGACTATCGTCACGTATACGAACGAGACGTAGCGAGAGCGAGTAGCTAGTTAGCGTGGCGTGAGTGTGTGTGTGTGTGTGAAATTAATTTATTCATGTTGGCATACTGGAGTTGAATAAATATAGAAAATTTGCAATTGGTTGTTTAAATGCACCAGTAGATTTGTTATCTATATAAATACATATATATCGGGAAGAACCCTTAACATAAATTATTATTATGTGCGTGGTGCTTGAGGCCTAAAACGGGGAGTTAACCCTGAGTACTTTCTTCGCTGCAGCCAACCAACGAAGATCATAAATTAACCGGGCAAGGTAAGTTGTAATTCTCATATTATAAATTACATTATCTATCATTCTCACATCACCGTCACATTGCGTACGTTTTTTCTACCTTCCTTACCCACTTATTTAGACCATTCTAAGACTATTTTCTTCTATGGCATTTCCTCCGCAAATGCCCCATTTCCAAGATAGGGCATACGCAAATGGGGCATTTTGAAATTAGTCTGACCTTACCTGACCTGACCTAACCTAACCTAGACCGCATCAGACTACCGGGACCTAACCTGGGCAAACTACCGGAACCTAACCTGGGCAAACTACCGGGAAATAATCGTGATAAAGTACAATAAATGACTGAGGCAAAATACTGGGACCCAACCGGATCTGGCAACACTGCTGCAAAACGGTAATTCTTTCAATAAATACCCTTGCTTGTAAATCTTTACATGACGTTATGTAATTAATGGATCATTAAACCCCTTGCTTCATGTAATTGTTTATTGGCAATAATATAGGGATTTGTTTATTGGCAATAATAATATAGATATCTTTATTGCATATTAGATGATAAAGAAAGCCTCCAAACTTACTTATATACAGTATATATTTACAAAAATGAATGCAATAACACCTGCATTGTTCCTTCAAAACTACATAGTCAGTACTCCATTGATTCATTCAGTGCTGACTCACCAGTTATTGAAGGGAAGGAGACAAAACTTTATGTTTACAATATTTTAACACAATATACAGTATTCAAAGGAACCCTTAGAAAAGAAACATATACAAAACGCTAGGTTCTCCACGTTCTTACATGACATGAAGACTAAAGTATCTACATGCTGTAGTAATGTGTGTGTATCTATGTACTTTACTGTAGTAGTATATGTGTATCTATGTACTTTACTGTAGTAGTATATGTGTATCTATGTACTTTACAGTAGTAGTATATGTGTATCTATGTACTTTACTGTAGTAGTATATGTGTATCTATGTACTGTAGCAGTGTATGTTTGTGTGTTGTAGTTGTAGAGAACAGGAAGCCAGGGATGAAGTTCTGGAGTAGATCGCATACTACATTTGCATTAAGCTAACAAAGATATGATTTCATGATCTGTGAAGCAATATTGGTGTAGGAACACCTTTAATTAGTAATGTACATACTGGAAGTCAGCAACTTATTAGAAAGACATTCTTCTCTTTAATATCTGCACCGAACTATATACCTTTGTACATAAGATTAAATTACCACAATACTGAATTGCAATGTAATCCATCTTTGGTAACAACTTAAGTCACATTAAATATTACTGTACCTTCAAAATCATTTCTGGATTTCATATTTTTTCTTCAACATTGGTATTTTTTCACAAACGGCTAAGGAACACGACCGTATGTCTGAGTATAAAGTATGAAAAAAAGCATTTCAATGCAACAATCTGATTTTAATTATAAAGTATATGATCACCACTTAAAGACTTGGAAATCCCAAATTCTAATATAATATTTGTCAATACTTCCAAGCCTTACTCATTGAAGTATAAGTATCAATTAGAGACCATGTAGCCAGCAATAATGAGCACAAAACCCATGGCACTTAGGAAGCAGGTTATGGGCTTTAGTTTCAATTTCCCCTACACAGTCAACATTATATACACAGCATTACAGCCAAAAATATTTTCTATGGTGCCATAATCTTCTGCTGCTTCATAGTTGTTCGAGCTGTATATGTTATAGTGATTGGTAGTAATATCAGTGATACCCATTTTAAAGTCTGAAGAGAAACTGATGATTTTATGAATGTTGGTTAATGTAACACAAGTGAATCATCCACACATATGGGGATTAACCGAGATACTTCTATACAACATTTGAGAAGGTAGCAAAAGGTTTTATGGTTATGATATACGAACAGCACTGGGGAAGTTGTCTAAGAATCAAGCAGAACTGCATTTCATTTCTACCACAGTATTATACCGGTAGTTTACATTTCCATTTTACTTCATGAGTACTAAATATACAAAGTTACTATTATACAGCATTATTTGCATATACCTGATCTACAGAAAGTAGATACATCATAAATATGTTTTAACATTAAGCTCTACTATACTTGACTTGTATTAATGTGCAATGCCTTCTGCCATAAAACAAAAATACAAATTGTGATGCAATACAGTACTCGACAAAAATACGCGGCGACCGCAAACAAGCAACGAAGTGACCAGCGAAATCACTGTGTGGAAAGAATCTTGATGAGGGTCAGAAAATCCTGATTCAACTATATGGCAATAGTGCGGTCACCGCATTCCTCAGACGACGGTTGTAGGGAGGAAAGAGCGGCAGTAGCCATAGGCTGTCATAGGTGCCGTATGTACGTTTCCTTACATTTTGTGATTGCGTGGACTTTTTTCGTAGTTCGAGGTTGATTAACGTGGCCAGTAATTTTATTTTGACTAATACCATAGCCCAGATCATTGCTCTGAAGGAAGCTGGCCACCAATCAAAAGAAGCGAGTGAATATCTTGGTGTGGCTAGGTCGACAGTACGCAAGTGGTACTCGCAATTCCGTGACAACAGGGGCAAGGAAACTCCAGCCCCTAAAAATCGTTCAGGACGGTCGAGAAAAACACCTTTAGATCCCCTCTCTGCAACCATCATCTGAGGAATGCAGTGATGTCACACTATTGCCAGTGTTGAGTCAGGATTTTCTGTATCCTCAAGATTCTTTCAACACAGTGATCTCACGGGTCGCTTTGTTGCTTGTTTATGGTTGCCGCATATTTTTGTCGAGTACTGTACAATAATACTAAAGAATCCTTTGTGCAAACATCATTGCTGTACTTTGAGTGTAAATCATATACAGTGTCAGACAGCATGGTGGTCATGTAAAAATCCAGCGCATTTACCACAGAAACATTGCGCTGTGTCGTGAAGTTTCTTTAATAAACGGAACTGTGGTTCTTCTATCTTGCATGAACCAAGACCCTCTGTAAAACTTAAATGTAAACATTTTTCAACCTTGAATGTTGCCATTTCATACAATAAACTAAAATGTAACATCAATACATATAAACATTCAGTATTAAAATAATTTTCATAAATGAAATCATCCATTCTTTTCTAGTCATACCGTGGATTCATGAACACATCTGTATCATGAACATGGTACTGTATAATTTATTCAGTGCAAGATCATCATCAGATCAGAAATATAACATAATAGAAATATATATTTCTTACCACTGAGCAATAATGATTTTATCTGCTTTCAAGGGACCTCGACTAACATGAGCATTTGTAGTCCATTGGTGTGCACATCCTCAGCACAATCCCAGATTTCATACATACTGCATACGGTACGTAGTAACCAGGCACATTGTGTGCATTGCACTGCTTTACTTCTAAATCTGCTGACT
Organism: Petrolisthes cinctipes; assembly: GCA_033782935.1. Classification (NCBI taxonomy): domain Eukaryota; kingdom Metazoa; phylum Arthropoda; class Malacostraca; order Decapoda; family Porcellanidae; genus Petrolisthes; species Petrolisthes cinctipes. The sequence continues at coordinate 18,245 of JAWQEG010003413.1, read as the reverse complement.
GGCTGCTGTTGGGAGATTCTTTGGGTCCCAAGTGCAATCAGATTAATAATATGCAAATATAATGCACTCCCACAAAATTAGTAGAACTTATTGCAGACTTAGGAATGCACTTGTATTACCCTCACCAATCTTCTTTCAGACTGATGTACATTAGAGCTCCAGAAATTATTAGTGCAAATGCCAGTCTGAAAATTTGAGACCAGTGATGATACCTACTAAGATGCACCAAGTTGTTCTGGCAATGTTTTCAGATCTGTAATTAAATAATCCTAGTAGGTTGCCTGTGTTGATATGGACTGTGGGATGGGGCAGAGACAACCTAGTGATACAGGTTTCCAAAGTGCCATGTTCTTCATATAGATCTTGCATGCTTTGGGTACCAGCCAAAACATTTATGATAAAAAAAATAAAAAATAATATATATATATATACTGAGAATAAATGCACAACTTATTAACAGTAGAGAAGATGTTTGTGTGATGCCTTCATCCAAAAGAGTATACTACCCATAAACAAGTTTGAAACATATGTAATTTTTCTAAAACTGAATGGATTTTCCTTGAACAGGGTCAACCTGTGGTTCACCTTGGCTTACCCTACCTGCTACACTAGTGACATTGTTTTGAAGTTCATTCTCCATAAGCAATATATAAACTTAATCATAATATGCCATGATAAGCAGATGAGCATGTAAAATTATCATTACATATCCACTACAATATTTAGTGGCATCTGTAATCAGGCAGAAAGGCACTCCAAGATAACAACATTGAGATTACATCATGTTCAAGAAAGAATAGGCTTTACTGAATACTTGATATCTTTCCTGCAGATGGGGCACTGAGCAAGAGCTAGGGCACAGGAAGAACAGGCTACCATGTGGGAGCAAGGTAAGAATACTACCTCCATCTCTGCATCCATACACACTTTGCACATCCATAGGTCTCGTTTTCTCTCCAGTTCCTCTGCCAACTCCTTGGCTGAAAAAATAAGAAAAAAATGTCATTATCCATACAACTGATTTTAACTGCCCCATTCTCATCTATTACCATTTTACTCGGCAATTTTATTCCCAACTATAATACCTCCTGCAGATAGTTAATTCCCAGTTGAATAATACTGTACTGCCTCCAATATTTAACTCCGACTAACATTAGATATTTTTATCATCAATGAGAAGCCCCAAAGCTAGCAAGTTATATGTAACCGCTTTAAAATCTCTTGATTATAAGATGCAGACAGATGCTTCAGATATTCTTGAAAACATATTCAAACCATCCTGGTGACAGGACATTTACAGCATGGTGCTTCATGTAAAAGGGCTATACAATCGGGAAATATGGAACACATATACTTACGCATCAAGCTCCCCATAAACTGTTCTTTATTGACGCCAGAGGTGGAGGGACTTCCTTGCAATTCATCAGTTGTAGCTGGGCCTTCAATATTTCCCTCTATGTGTTCCAGAGAAGGTGGTCCAGATGAAGGTTTGAGAGCCCTCTTTGCCTTGCCAATTACTTCATTTGCTTGGGTAATTATGTCAAGGGGTTCGGTGATGGTTTGTGCAGGTACAGGCTCCTCTGTTTCCATTGCCTCTTCATTTCCAACAGAGGACACTTGTGCGGTTTCACTGCTAGGGGACAAAGATTCTTGCTGAGGTGAGGAAAGAGAGGAAATTGAAGATGAAGCAGATACCGAGGATGAAGAAGGAATTGAAGGCATTGTCGACACTTGCTGAGGAAGAGCAGTCAGGGGGGTTGATACTATGGGTGTGGCAGCTGCTATGGATGATGATGGGAGGGATACATCAGGTGGAGTGGTCTCGGACTGCATACTAGTACCAGGTTCAGCAGCTGAGGTAGATGCTTGAGATGATGTTGACTCAGCCCCAGCTGTGTTACGGGAACGTTGGTGGCCTTCCATTTTTGCTGCTTGTTGTTCAGTTGCTTCTTCTGCTACTTCATCTACATTCTCCTGGTTGCACCTATGATGAAGAGTTTGCCTCGATTCTTCCTCCATGTATTGAAGAATTGCTTCAATACAGGCCTCCAGACTGAAGAAAGGCAAACCAGTCTGCTCAAGCTTCCGACGCAGAGCAACACTGACTTTTTCTTTTGGGAAACCCATAACCATAACGGATTTTATGATATCCAATTCCATTAATGTTTCCAATTCCCTATCTGACACGGTTGACCTAACTGAAGAAACTGGTGTACTAGCAGCATTGCTAGCACCTGGTTTGGCTGCTGAGGGTTGTGTACGTATGTAAGGAGGTCTCTCGCGTCGAACCTGGAATAATAATTCAGATATACAGTACCTACACTGTAATGTTTTATTGAAGATTCCTTGGGTTAACTAAATAACAGCAAGTTATGATAAATACAATGCCATTTTTGGTATATATATTGATACAAACCATTGACACACACAGGACTTCTCCTTAAAGCATTACAGAGATATAAATGCAGGCAGTTCCACAAAACATTTGCATATAAACTCTCCAGGCTGCTATTCAATTTTTTTTTTAAGCCACTTAGAATGAAAACGAAGAAGAAAACAAATTAATCCATAATTTACCTGGTCAATGAACTCCTGACCCCTTTTCAGGAGGACAAAAGTACACTCTGGGTACCACCGAGCATGCTCCTCCCACGGCACATCCTCTGACTCCCAGTTGCGTAGACCATTGCCACAGTGGAAGCAGCGCACATGATCACTCAAACCTACACAAAACATACCAGAACTTAATTAAGATTTATGTCTACATATTATTACAACAGGAACCTTCTGGTTAATTTGAAGATTAATTCAGTGCTTATTTTTTTACCATGAAACATTGTACAATAGTAACCACAAATGAAGCATTATATAAAAACTGTATGATTTTTCTTCTTATAAAGAATAGTTCAATACTTGGGGGATACCCAAATTGCACTATGTGTTGTATTAATGAACAAATGTGCCTCTACATTAGAGTGTATCAACAATCCTTACCCATTACAATTTCACAAAACCAAGATATGTATGGTATAAAGAAACTGACTAAGATCCAACTTACCGCAGTAGAAAAATCCAGCCTCAGCCAAGTCGGCTGGTCTTTGCTGGACACCTTCTGGCCACCTGACAAAGCTTCCCTCTCGACTTTCATAAGTCAAGTAATCCCTCCTTTTGGGACCGCTGTGCAAAGGTAGACCCATCCCCTCAAGATTCAAGCAATTCTTAGAATTGGGTGGTCCAGCTGAAAGGATAAAAATAATAATAAATAAATATTAATTATACAGTACTGTAGTATTAATAGTATCATGTCTCAGTCACTCAGGAGGGAGTACCATATCATATTGGTCAAACCTCGGAAACGAGGCATGAGATAGAAATACCATAAAAGTAAAAGTGTTTTAGAATGGTCCACAATACTGGAATATGGGGTCACAAAAAGTTTTTGCATTGGCTGTATGGCTGGAAATTTACTAATTTCAGACGACCTATCAAAATAGTTCAAGTGGTGTACAACCAAAATCTCATTCCAATTTTTCAGCAACAACAGGGCTACAAGAAGCTTTTAGTTATACTGTAATGAACTACTGTACTAGTAATTATTTAGTTATACTGTAATGAACTACTGTACTAGTAATTATATTGGTACTAAATATATATAGTATATAATTTCTACCAAACAAGGTGTCACTATACTGTACTGTCTAACGAAGGAAAAAGGATCGATCCCATCTTTTGCTCCTTCATCGTCTTTAAATATTAGTATTGCAATACAAATAAAGCTTAATATATATTAGATATTAGTATGGCAATAACACTAAACATAATTTATATAAGTCAAAGCTGGCTAACCCTTCAAGTCAAGAATGAAATATATTTAAAAACAAGAGGTGGTGAAATGCTCTCCAATAAACTATGGTATTATCTGGAAGTAAACATCCTGTAGTACAGTACAATATAAAGAACTTACTTTTCTCTGGGTAGGATCCTGACATCAATCTACCCGTACCACAGACATCAACATTATTAAAGCTTGGTGAGCTGATGGTTTCTGCCCTCGGAGATAGTCTTGAGATGATCTGACTTTGTTCAATGGGAATATTTCCTACAGCTTGACCCTTAATGAATGGGCAATGGGGGAAATGTCGCTGGTGTTCCCCTCTTGGTGTGTCCCCTTTCTCCCAGGATCCTACAATACCCCGACAAAACACACAAGCACAGTGATCTTCCGTCCTTAGATAATAGAAGCCATCACGGGCCAATTCTGAGGGTTGCAGCCAACTCACTGGCCAATTTATAAAGGTTTCCAAACGCTCTTTTTCAAACCTTAAGCTATCATATGACATGAATTTTTTTGACCTCCTCGGTGAATGATCAGCATTTTCCACTTCCATGCAGGTGGGAGCTAGATTTTTATGCCTTTCATCAATTTCTGTAAAGCTCACTTTACTTGCATCAATTTCAAACTTACATTTATAACACTTCACTGTGTCTCCCTTTTGGGTACAATAAAATCCAGACTTTGCCAAGACATGTTTGTCAATGGGCAGATTGTGATTCTTGTATGTTTGGATTCGATAATCCTCCTGGGATAATAGCTTGTCGGGTTGAGTGCCGTCCCCCATTATTACACTTGGCGGTTTACTTGCTTCTGGCAACTATATTCTGCCTTTAAAACTTCTATGGATACTGCTTTTGATCACAGGACGTCTTCCGATTCTTCAGTGACCTCTAAATCAGCTTCTGAAAAAAAAAAAAATTACATTAAGAGCACAGCAATTTAAAATGAATACAACAATAGTTAAGAACAGTCAATGTAAATCCCCCATGGCAATATCATAAAACTCAATAAGAAATGTAACTTAATACATGATTGATTGATATTAGGCACTACGTTTGAGGTGTATACGATGATGTGGTACTGGTAAGATGGCTACATGACAAACACCAGAGATGTCGTACAGCACTACACCATCGTATACACCATGGATGTTCTTAAATACGGCCCAATATGGAATTACAAGCTTTCATCTGTGCAGTCATATGTGTTATGAGTATACCATAGGGTAAATATTGAAAGAATTACAGTTATTGCGTACGGTTTTTCTACCTTCATTACCCACTTATTTAGACAATTTTAAGACTATTTTCTTCTACGGCATTTCCTCCGCAAATGCCCCATTTCCAAGATAGGGCATATTCAAATGGTGCATTTTGATATTAGCCTGACCTTACCTAACCTAACCTAGACCGCATCAGACTACCGGGACCTAACCTGGGCAGACTACCGGAACCTAACCTGGGCAAACTACCGGGAAATAATCGTGATAAAGTACAATAAATGACTGGGGCAAAATACTGGGACTCAGCCGGATCTGGCAACACTGCTGCAAAACGGTAATTCTTTCAATAAATACCTACCATAGTTAAGGCATCCTAGGTTGTTTTAATGGTATTCATTGAAAGAATTGCAGTTTTGTAGCAGTGTTGCCAGATCCGGCTAGGTTCCAGTATTTATTTTCCGGTAGTTTGCCCAGGTTATGTCCCGGTAGTCTGCTGTGGTCTAGGTAAGGCCCTATCTTGGAAATGGGGCATTTGCGGAGGAAATGTCATAGAAGAAATTAGTCTTAAAATGGTCAAAATAAGTGGGTAATGAAGGTAGAAAAAACGTACGCGATAATAGCAATTCGGCCAGATGTATAATTATATAGTGGGTTCCTTCCATCACATATTATAATCACAAATATTTGGAGAGACTCGTGTGTTGGTTCGTAATATATACAAGTTGTTAATGAACCGAGGATCAGCTTTAGTGATAAGGAGTACGTATACACCATATGTTTCCTTTCCCCATGAACATACATACATACACACACACACACAATAACAGGAATAATACAGCATACATACATACACACACATACATACATAAAAGACCCGTGGCGATGACGCAGCTGCTAGAAGAAAAAAAAAGAAAAGAAAAACAACGAACGCCCTATCACATCCTCTTGTTATATATCAGCTTATTTACCGCCTTCCAGAGCCACTTATACACCTCTATCCAAACTAATATATTAGATGAAGTATTAAATATCAAGTATGTAGACGTACCTCGAACACCCGGACAATATTACTGCCTCCTTGTGCCTCCAAAATAGACGTGACTTTACCCACACACACACACTGTCTGCTGGTGCTGGTGTCCTAATAATAAGATGGCGGTGCTCAGTGTTGCCAGCTCTCAATAGCCTCTGATGGATGATATTTTCCTAACTGCATCTTTAGAATTTCCCTGTTTACTCTTGAAGATATTCGTATATTTACTATCTTCTTGATATTTCGTATGGTAGAAATTTCCCCATTTACTCTTGATTTTTTTTTTTTTATATAATATCCCCTTTGGTAAATTGGTACATACCTCAAGTTCTCCATACATGTCAACACTGGCACTGGTTTTTCAGTCCGCAGTGGTGCCAAATCAACACCACACTATTGACGTTATAACGAGAGAGCAGAATAAATATTTTCTTTTTCATAGATCAATATTAATATCAGTTAGGTGAAAATTAAAAATACTCATATATACAGATTTATCTGCTACATTACTGGTTGCTTCTAACATTCTCGTGAGTCAACAGAAATTACAGCAAACATGGCAACATAATAATAATGTGAGACTACCGAGCAGCAGAGTTGCCAAAGGAATTTATAGCCTATCCCATCAATATGGTACTCGTATATGAAGTGAATTTACAACAAAATCAGTAAGGGATGACACCCAATCCAATCCATTTATGATTAGTGACAGTAATAGATGTTTTGTGTGGATATATGTCGGCTCACACTAGAATCTACTAGATTGACTGACCTTCATACTCGTCTGCGTTTTACATATGAATGGCGTGAAACTAAATAATTAACGCTTACAGCTATAGCCGGATCCACAAAGATGGTGTAATTTACTCTATATATACTTGCACCAGTATAATCAGGAAACAACAAACTATTTTGTCATTTATATCCCTACCAAACAAAGTAATTTCAGAGTAAAAGAAATCGTTTAATACACTCTACTGAGAACTCTGATGACGTCATGCTCTCGGGTCAGCCAATCAGCAGAGCTCGAACTAGGCATTGGCTCCGTTCCATTTGCTGCCCGTCTAGCTCTGTGATTATGACTTTATGTGTAATTAATTAAAGTTAGATTAAAACTTGTACTGTCCGCATCATCATTATCCACTAATATTTAAAAAGATGATGTAGGTAAGTAGGTAGGGCGTCAAGAGCTGATCAGTGAAGATGTAGACAATTTAAGAAAGGTAATTAGCATGCATCTCCCACTGTACGTAGTTTAATATTCTCGACAGTTCACTTTCCTCTCCTGTCATTCCTAGATATTTACATTAGAGATTTAGAGCTGATGTTCCTTTTCATTTATGACGTAGTGTTGGCAAAATATAAACTGCTACAACTTTAATTAAATGCAACGTTGAGTCTGTTAAATAAGTGTCCTAAATAGTTGTTTGGAGTGATCATAAGTATATAAAACAGAAGTATATGAGCATTTTCTTTTGTATTACCTAGAAACAGTTGTGAGTGTTAATAATACATAACGTTCCGTCAAGATTTGTCGCAATTCATATTTTGTCAACTGTACTGTACGTATTTTTGGGTCAAAGTTGCACAATGAGATTCCCACTCAAATAATATGCAGGGTAGAAAAGAAATGTATGTATGTATGTGTGTAATTCTATAATGAGTGCTTACTTCCTTAGACATATGTTCTTTGGTTGTATGTATGTGTGTGTTTGTGTGTGTATAATTTAAATACGAGTGCTGACCTCCAATGTATGTATGTGTGTACCAACTGTATTATGTGTGTAATTCTATAATGAGTGGTCACCTAAATCGACATGTGTTCTTTGGTTGTATGTATGTATGTGTGTTTGTGTGTGTATAATTTAAATACAAGTGCTTACCTCCAATGTATGTGTGTAATTCTATAATGGGTGCTTACCTAAGTAGACAGTCATGCGTTCTTTGGTTGTGTGGGTAGGTGAGTGGGTGAGTGTGTATAATTTAAACACGAGTGCTTACCTCCAATCGTCAAAAGGTACGTGTTCTCTGGTTGTATGTAGGCTGTGTGTGTGTGTGTGTGTGTGTGTGTGTGTGTGTGTGTGTGTGCTTCCCTACAATCTTCAGTAGACATGTGTTCTGTGTGTGTGTGTGTGTGTATAATTTAAACACGAGTTCTTACCTCTAATATTTAGTAGACACGTGTTCTCCAGTAGTATACAAACAGTCAAGACCAATAGACTCTAGTTTTCTATTGATTTTGTAAACAGTAATGCAAGAGAGGTTCGGTACTGTATCCACGGTATTCCACTACGTACGTACCAGGTACAGCTGCCTGGAGTTACTGAACACAACACAGCCCACCTCATAGATTATATTATTCATGTTTGGATTGAATAGGACACACCTCCAGTTCTTATCACCACACCACAACTCCCACACAATCATAGATATATATATAACCTTCACCAACTTTAAGTTAGGGGGAGTATACCTTTTAGTACATTGGAGCGCATATGACGATATCAACTTGTTATACAATTTTAGTTATATACCGGTAGCTATATACTAGCATGTTCAGCCTTCCTACGGGCGTCTGAACATGCTAGGTCCTGCGGGGGGCAAGAGACCTTCCGCCTCTTCGTTAGCCGCCCCTTGCGAGTGGGAGTCCGGAGTTGCTCTTCGGGCGACCGACACTCTCCTGGGGAGAGTTGGAGGCCTACGGCCTACCAGCGGTCCCTCTTGTCGAAGGGAGTATAATCATTAGATTCGGGATCCAATTTCACCCAAAAAAAATGATTTAGTTTAATTAAATTCAGATAACTTACAAATTTGACCTCGCATGACCCCACCTATGTGCGGGCTGGTGTCAAAAGTACTTCTCACTTAGTTGAGCTACTATGAATATCGTAAAACTGCCCGAAAACGGCTTTCAAATCCGTGAAACAGGCCGTAAATTAGGATTTTGTAAATTTCCGTGAATTTTGACCTGACCCGAGAGGTCAAGTATAGGTGATTCCTGGTAATGAGTTATACAGGTACAGTCTCTCAATGATGCACGTACTCCACCCTCGCTCAGATACTCGCAGTTTTAGCTGGTAAAATCTGGAGTAGTAAGCAGAGTCATCTTACAGTGATTGTGATTGGTCCATCTATAATATCTGCTGTAAGATACCCCTGCTTTCTACTCCAGATTTTACCAGCTAAAACTGAGAGTAACTGAACGAGGGTGTGGTACGTGCATCATTGACAGACTGTACATGTAGCTCAGAAAGACGCATCGAACGGTACCAAGATGGACCCAGTACCATCAAAAGTGACTGAGTAAAATATTTTTTTTTAGTCCATGTTAACTTTGACCCCAAAAAAACTCCCCTTCTAAAGTTCACCCCGGGTCGGGACTCGGTGTGCGAACATGTTTGGTGCGTTGCTATCCATGTGCAAAATTTCAGCGAAAACGACTGTTGGGAACTGCTGGTACTTTGTCTTCCCCTACCCCCCACCACCACCACCACCACCTCCTCCCCCACGCTACAATTCTATATATATACCTTAGATAGACACTTACGATAACCCAGACACTCCTTATTGATACTTACATACTATCACACTTTCCAGTCAGATATATTTAGATAATTAGAGAGAGCCGAGCCGATGTTGATTGAAAAATGTGAATGAATTATAATTTTTGGTACTGTACGTGATGGAGTTTTTCTCTGACTTAAATGCTCGTGTCCAAAAGTTTGTAGCACACGACTTGTTATCTCATTTTTATATTATTATTATTATTATTATTGCTATACACACACACACACACACAGACACACACACACACACCATACACCATACAATTAACTTACTTTTGCACATACACGCAGACAGGTGATCATACAACTGACTTTTGCACACACACACACACACACACACACACACACACACACAACTTGCTTTTGCTCATATACACACACCATACAATTAACTTATTTTTGCACACACACACACACACACACGTGAGCATACAACTTACTTTTACACACACACACACACACACACACACACACACACACACAACTTGCTTTTGCTCACACATACACACACCATACAATTAACTTATTTTTGCACACACACACACACACACACACACACACACACATGAGCATACAACTTGCTTTCGCACACACACACACACACACACGTGAGCATACAACTTACTTTTACACACACACACACACATACACACACACGTCCATTCCATAGGGTACATACATAAATACATTACATATAAGCATCCACATACAATGACAGAGCAGATTACGAAATGTGTTATTATGACACAACCAACCAGCCACTCACCAAGGGACAGTGTGACGCCTCTGAGTAAGTAATTAATTAAGGGGGTATAGTGTACAATGTTGGTGGCTGTAAATTTGGAGAAACTGATTCCTCCAACCTATATTTCCAAGCAACAGGATACCATTATATTTATTCATCTGGTCCCGCTTCCTGACATACTTTGGAGGAATCAAGGCACTCCAATGTACCAAAAGTATATAGTATACATATACATACCCTTTAGGACCCTGTGATCGTGTATGGGAATTGGAGACTTCTGATTCCTCCTGACTATGCCACGAAACAGCTCCTTCCATATAGATGTGTGTGTTTCGTGGCAATATTTGAAGGACTAATTTACCTCCAATTTTCTGACTACATCACAGGGTCCCTCAACGCACGGGTGTTTTGTTTGTATTGCATTACTGTGCATCATATCAACATGGTTACGATAATTCGCTTTACTCACACTGGAGACCATTTATATGTAATACACACACACACACACACACACACGAGGGGCATTGACACATGATGAAAGATAGGCCTATATAGCGAATAGGAGAGAAAAGAGTAGGCCTATATTATGAACAGGAGTCAAAAAGTAGTGGCGCCTATTGTTATGACTAAGAGAGAACAAACTAGGCTTATGTTATGACTAAGAGAGAGAGGTAGGCCTATAGGGCGGCTCCTGCAAAAAAAAGTAGGCCTATATAGCGACCAGGAGAAAAGAGTAGGTCTATATTGCAAACAGAGGAGAAAAAAAGTAGATCTATACTATGACCAGGAAAGAGGTAGGCTTATATAGGGTATAGAGCAGTGGTTCCCAACCTTTTTAGCAGGTGACCCCAATCATGCTCCTCCAGCCATAACCGCGACCCCACTGGTATGTATGTGTTTCATGTTACTATATTACTGACTGTAGGCTGTAAAAGCAAGGAACAAGTATAATTTTCTTGTAATTATGGCAACATACAAATATAGCATATGCTGAAAACATCTCATAATGGGGAATTCATATTTTTTGATGTTGTGAGACTTGTGAGTGCTTGGCGACCCCAGAAAAAATGCTTGGTGACCCCATTGGGGGTCGCGACCCCAGGGTTGGGAAAGGGGGGTATAGAGCCTACGTGGGACCATTTTCCCTTCGAGGCTAAAACCGTTTTCTACGAGCCACAAAACCCATAACATAGCCTCGTTTTCTGTGTGTGTGTGTGTGTTTGTGTGCAGGATGGCGGGAAGGGCTGGGAAGAGAGTAGGAGCAGCGAGACCTTGCTTATAGGACAGGTGTGTGAAGTAGGAGGAGGCTGCATGTAGGGTGGGGCAGGACACATCATCCCTTGCCAACCTTCCTACCTGCTCTATATCATACTGTGTTCCTTGTGTTTTTGTCAACTCGTGTTATTGTGGTCAGGTAGGTTATTTATTTATTTATTTGTGTAGGACGCATCACTTCATATTCTTCCTACCTACTCTGTATCATACTGTGTTCCTTGTGTCTCTGTGTTTGTGTCGTGTTATTGTGGTCAGGTACAGTAGGTTATTTATTTATTTATTTATTTATTTATTGGTGTAGGATGCATCACTTCATATCCTTCCTACCTGCTCTGTATCATACTGTGTTCCTTGTGTCTGTGTGTTTGTTTTTGTCAACTCGTATTATTGTGGTCAGGTAGGTTATTTATTTATTTATTTATTTATTTATTTATTTATTTATTGGTGTAGGATGCATCACTTCCTATCCTTTTTCCTACCTGCTCTGTATCATATTGTGTTCCTTGTGCCTGTGTCTGTGTGTGTGTATTTGTGTCAACTCGTGTTATTGTGGTCAGGTAGGTTATTATTTTATTCTTCCTATACCTGATATATATACTGTGTTCCTTGTGTGTGTGTGTGTGTGTGTACTCGTGTTATTATGGTCAGGTATATATAGATGTATAGATCAACACAGTGTTTATTGTTAGTTTGTTTATGTGTGTAGTACTGTACGTGTATTGCTGTTCCCATATACACATGCATCTCATATTATCAACACGTCAAACCTATATTATACACTATACAAACGAAGGACGAAAAAAGGGAAAATGACATCAGTAATTTAGATATAGTAAAATACGAACATATAATAATAATAATAACATTCACACACTTATTTTTCAATGTTATTAAAGGGGGTAACTCACTTTTGTAACATTGAAGCACCTTGATTCCTCCAAAGTATACCAGGAAACAGCAGGACCAGCAGATGAACAAAAATAAGGGTGTTCTGTCGCTTGCAATAGTTTGGAAGAATCAGTTGCTCCAGATTTACCAACACTGTACTTCCCCCTTAATTAATAGTGTCAATGTGTTTTAGCTTATACTATGAAGTCATATGATAATGGTATAATTATCATATATCTGTCTACCGTATACAGTATCTATTTATATATATATAATGTGTACATAATAGTGTTATTTGCATTAGGACACCTTGATTAAGTGAGATGTCTGTGTTTGTGGTGTGTGTAATATGGTATAGGCAACACAGTCCAATTTTCACCTACGTGATTCCTATTATGTTCGAGATTACACACACACACACACACACACACACACACACACACACACACACACACACACACACACACACACACACACACTCTCTCTCTCTCTCTCTCTCTCTCTCATACTGGTACTGACTGTTACCTGAATACACCAATACCTTCCTCGTTACACACACACACACACACACACAGGTAGGCTACTGACTGTTGCCTAAATACACCAACACATTCCTCGTTACACACACACACACACACACACACACACACACACACACACACACACACACATGTCACGGTT